>CAUYQU010025486.1:0-128638 GCA_963574635.1 Cheracebus regulus | reverse complement strand
CTCCTTTATCAGGAGGAGTGGCTCTCGCCCCAAGCCTGCCATACAGCGGGTGTCTTTACGAAACTGAACGCTGCCGCCTGGGCCCTGGATTCTTGTCCTGGTATAACTGTTTTTCCCTTAAATCATGCTCTGCCCTGGGTCTGCTCTAGGCATTTCTCCAATTATAAGCTGCTATTAATTCATGCTCTGTACTGTGTCCACTCTAGGCATTCCTCCAATTATGAACTAATATATATATATATGTATATATATATACATGGAAATATTCTTTAGGCACCTGTACTATCACCTATTACATGATTATATAGAGAGGATTATATAAAGGGATTCTTCAAGCTCTATTTCTATAAACAAATATATGATTATGTAAAGGATTATACAAAAGGAAATAGCTGAGTAGTAACACTATAAAGTGAGATATTCCTCAAGCCCTAACTGTGCCAGGGTTCTGCTTAGCTCTCATTCCTCGGTGCCTGTTTGGGGGGTTACCCACAATCCCTTAAATCATGCTCTGCACCGTGTCTGCTCTAGGCATTCCTCCGACTACGAACTAAGATACAATTTCATATATATACATATGGAAATAACTGAGTAGTAAGATATTCTTTGGGCACTAATTCTGATTATAAACTAATACATGATTATATATAAAGGAGTATATAAAGGAAATAACTGGGTAATTACACTATCAATTAAGATACTCTTTAGGTACTAATTGTACCGGGGATCCACATAGCTCTTTCTTCGGTGGCCAGAGTGGCGGTTACCCACACCTGGAGGGGTGCTGAACCCTGAAGCTGCAGGGAGAGGCCTTCTGAGGCAGCCTCTGGGAGCCCCAGAAGAAGGGAGGGCCGAGTGCTGACCTCATCATGGTCTTGGGAGCACGTGTGCATGCCTATGGATTAGCAAATAAAGGACCAAAATGAGCTTAAGTTTGGAACCTTTTCAGTTCACAAGGGTTTTTATTTTTACATAAATATATGTAGCATGATGTACTGACTAAGAAAATCGACCTTGGAATTTCAAGTCCAACTCTGCACTTAACTGTGAGGTTGGATGAGTTATTAATCTCTCTGAATCTGTTTCCTGATTAGTAAAATGATGTATTAGGGTTCTCCAGAGAAACAGAACCAATAGTTTGGGGTGGGGGAGGGTAAGAGAAAGACAGTTATTTTCAGGAATGCACTCACAGGGCTGTGGGGGCTGGGCAGTCCCAAGAGCTGCAGCTGTCCGGCAGGAAAGCTGATGGTGTGAGTTCCCGTAGGAAAGAAAAAGCTCATGTTTCCATTCAAGTCTGAAGGCAGGAAAAGACCTAGGGCCCAGTTCAGTCAGTCAGGAGGAGGTTCCTATGCAGACCTTGAACTGATTGGATGAGGCCCACCCACATTAAGAAGGGCACTCCGCTTCACTCAGTTCACAAATTCAAACCTTAATTTTATCCAAAAACACCCCCACAGACACACACACAGTGCCACTGCCTACTCTCAGATTGCACTCCAGACCAGGGGAACCCGTTGACAAGGCCCCCAGCTCCCTCAGCTATGAGACTAAGTTCCTCATAACTTTATTTTGAGATGGAGTTTCACTTTTGTTGCCCAGGCTGGAGTGCAATGGTGCGATCTCGGCTCACCGCAACCTCCGCCTCCCGGGTTCAAGCAATTCTCCTGTCTCAGCCTCCTGAGTAGCTGGGATTACAGGAATGCACCACCATGCCCTGCTAATTTTAAATTTTTAGTAGAAATGGGGTCTCTCCATGTTGGTCAGGCTGGTGATCCGCCCACCTTGGCCTCCCAAAGTGCTGGGATTACAGACATGAGCCTCTGTGCCCGGCCCCCCATAACTTTTCAGCATGTTCACTTCATTTTCCAAGCTTCACAGACTTGTGATATTACTTTAATGGCAAACAAGGCTCTGCTGTCCCACGTGCTTACTTTGTCACGTGGCATAGTATCTCTGTCACACACGCACTCTTCACAAGGACAGGTTCAGGCCTGTGTCAGTCACTTCTTCATCCCGGCACCTAGCACAGGGCCCGACTCACGGTGAGCTGTGGACAAACGCGCGTGCAGTTAACCACTTGTTCCTGCCTCCGGGTTCCCTTTTCCAGATGTCTAAAGCGACTCACACTTTTTCCCTCCTTATTTCCGACTGGGAGAAAGGGCCTGAGCAGAAGGATGCGAGCTCAAAGGAGGGAACACAGCGCCACAGAGGCAATGCCTGGGGACTGAGCATGTACTCGTGAGGGTAGAGCACGGACGTCAGGATCCAGTCAGAAGACAGAGGCCCCGCCAATTATTTCAAAAGAGAGGATTTCACATCGCGAATCACTATGTACGAAGTGGCTACTGAGGAAGCTGAAGAGAATTCTATGTCAGAGGCAACAACTAGAGGGAGCATCTGCTACACTAGGGCTGCGGAAACACAGGGAAGAGGTTGGAATTATTGGGGTCAGAAAGCCTGGGAACTAAACCCCTAAGGAGAGGGCTTCGCAGGTCTCTGGTCCCCCACCTGGCCCCAAGAGTGAGGTCAGACCCCCGAGGCGGGCGTCAGTGGCTGCGGTCTGAGGTCTCTAAGAGGGGGCAGTGAAGCTGCTTCTGCTAAGACGGGAACTGCGGTTTTAGCAGCGGCAGAGGGACGTGCTCCTGCCAGGGCCAAGCAGCGGAGTCCAGAGGATACGCGGCTGCAGAAGCACATGGACCGGAAGTCTAGGCAGAAAACCGGAAGCAAACCGGAAGGAGCGTGTCCCTCCCTCCCCCAGCGTCGCGCGCTTTCTCTGGCGCCCCTAGCGGGAAAGCCTAGCATGGCACCAACTGGCCAAGCAGAAACGGGTTTGCGGAGGCGGGGCCAGCCGCAGAGGTGTAGCTGAGGGTCAAAAACCTCCTCCCTGGAGTACCAGACAGAGAGGGCTTTTACGTTGGAGCGTATTCGTAAGATAAATGCTGAAGGACTCAGATGGCTGAAATGAGATTTTGTAGAAAATCCCAGCCATGTGCCAAGTGCAGCCAGGGCTTCAGGAGTCCAGCCTGGTTTGTAAGCCCGGGGGAGACCACGCGTGGCCGCAGGTGCGGACGGTCCCAGAGCTCAGAGCGGCCGTGCACGGGAGGATTCCTCCCAGAGAGAAACGCCGTGAATGTGTCTTCCTGGGACACGCACGTAGTGTGCATATGTGAGATGTAATGGAACGCTGGAGAAGCACCTTGTGGACGTCGTGAACGTGGGGAGCGCTTCGCGCATGCTCAGCTCCGTCCGGAAGCAGAACATTCCCGCTGGGGAGAAGCCAATGAGCGGCTCTGGAGGTAGCCACGCCTCTGGCCCTCGGCGTCAGAGTGGACACGGAGAGGCCCTACAAAGGTAGTGCCTGCGGGAACACCCGCCTCCTGAGTTTGTGCTGCGGTGGGGGAGGGGACTGTGGGTGCGGGCATGTGGAGGGTCTCAGATGATCCCCACTGGAGAGGAACCCTGCAGATGTCACCCACGCAGCAGAAACTGATAAACTGCAGCAAGGGACCCCACCCCCACGCCCTCTGCAGTGACCACAGCAAAACCTTTAGGCGAAGATCTCATGCCCTGAAGCGCCAGGGCCGTCACCAGGGATGCATCAGGGAATGGAACGCCCGTCTCTTGTCTCGCACCAAACCAGAGCCAAGGGATCTACCACGAGGTGAGCTGGTGCGAGAGGGAGGACTCAGCAGGCGGAGACTGCCCTCGGGGTCGTGGCCTCAGGAGGGGGGCCTGCTCCCTGGAGACGTGGACCCGGTTTCTTACGGCAGCTTCTGCGCATCACAGGCAGGCAGTGCCCGCTGACACCAATCAAGAGATCTCAACACTCAGCCTTCACGTGCGCAGATCCGCAGGGAAAACGCAGCCCCTCCCACCCTCAGATCCTAAGAGGGGTAAGGGCCTTGCTCGTTAGCTGAGTCTAGGACAACCTGGCTGCCCGAGAGGGTGAGAACCAACCCCTGCGGCTGCTACGGGGAGGGTTTCCCGAGTGGCCGCACGTTTCTGCCCGGTTTTCACAGCCTGCTCCTCCCTGGGTTCCGGCTGGGTCTCCCTCGGAACGGCTCCGAGCCTCCCCCGCGGGGTTATTGGAGGTCTCGCTGTGATCACATCCAGTTCCTGTGGACCACTGGCCACTCGCCAGGCCGCCCTGCCTCGCGTTTTCTAGTGTCTTGTTTCATGGGGTCATGGGAACTCATTCAAGGACCACCCAACAACCCGAGAAGCCTGCTGAAAAACGCCGATTCCCAGGCCCCACCCCGAGGGATTCAGCAGGCCTGAGGGAAGCCAGGGAATCTGGATTTAGCTCAGATACCCAAATACGTTGATCATGGGCCAGGTTCAGGCATCTGTTCTCCTCCAAGCCCTCAGAGCAGGAGCTGCTGGCCGGCCCCCTGCACAGGCCGCTGCCCAGGCCCTCCTCAGACACCACCTGGACGGGCAGCTGGAACCGTGGGACGCCCCTGCTTGGGCCAGAATCGGGCCCTGCACCTCCGGCCTGCCGGGCCCAGCTCGGCCTCTGGGCCTCTGGGCCTCTGGCAGCTGTGCTCTGCCCGGCACCCCCTGCCTCCGTGGCGCCCCGTCTCCCGCTCCACAACGTGGCCCCGTGCTGGCTAACAGCCTCGCAACGCCTCCCAGAGAGGCCCCGGGGTCACGGCCGCCAGCCGCGCAAGCAGCGCCGGACACGCGCCCGCCACCGGCCTGCCGCCCTGGAGTTGGCCTGGGGTCCCACGCCAGTCCTCCGAGCGGGTCCTCCGAGCTGCCTAGAGCGCCCGGAAATGCCCTCGGCACGGGGCGGGGCTTGCGAGGACGGGGCGCGCTTCCGGCTGGGGCTCGGCTTGGCTCGCTGGGCCTGGGCAGTGCCCCAAGCGCGGGAGCCCCGGTCAAGCCTTTAAAGATCACAGGTGTTAAACAGATTTATTTTTCCCCAGTAGCATTTATTCATGCTCTTTAAAGAAATTTGGGAAGTGTAGGAAAAATAGAAGAGAGAAATTTTCTCAGCACTACGGGCTGAGCATCCCAAATCCAAACACCCCAAATTCAACACCCCGAGCAGCCGACATGCCTCACGACGGACATACTCATTGGAACGCTTCAGATTTCTGATGTGGGGATTTGGGAGGCCCACCTGCCAACTATGGTTCAAATATTCCCAAATCCGGAAAAAGCCAAAACACGCTGGTCCCAGGCATTTTGGATAAGGGATGCTCAGCCTGTAGAAGGAACGTCTGTGCAGGTTTTTAGCAGCTCTTGCTTTTGCACTAAATAACCTCCATGGTTAAATTGCCCCTAAAATAACCTTCACGTGCTGAGGTCTGAGACCAACTGGGAGCGGTGCTGGAAGCCCTATTCCCCCACAGCGAGTGGGGCGGCGCAATCCCTCATTTGCAGCAGGAAATCAAGACTTGGCGAGGGCGTCCCACAGCCCGAATTTGAACCCGGGCTTGGATTTCGAGGCCCAGTGCTTGCCGCACAGTGCCTCCCTGCCAGCCACGCTCCCTGCCCTCAGAGATTGCTGTAACCAGAAGTGGACGAGCATGCCGGGCAGGAGCACTCCGCACGCAGGCCGAGGGGATTGCAGGGGCTCCCAGACTCCTCTTTGGTGTCCCTGGAGTGCCCATGCAAGCGCCCTTTTGGTGGGTCTCTTACCCCAGATGGGACTGTCCCCAAGCGCGTCCCCATCGTGGGGAGAGGGGGTGGATCCGCGGCTTCAGGCCTTGCGGAGCTGCACGTCGCACAGTCCTGCGCTGCGGTCGCAGAGGCAGGAGGACGCCGCCCGGGAACCGGCAGCGGTGGCACCCACAGCAGTTTCCGCAGTTGGGTAGCTCCAGCCTCCCTGCCACACCCTCACTCCTCATCCACTCCAAAATGCAACGCAGCAGGCCGGCCCAGGCACCTCAAGACGGAAAGCTGTGGCCCCGGCCCTGAGGAGCCATGCAGTTCCCCGCAGTGTGGGTGGAGGTGGGGAACAGGTGTCCAGACGTGTGCGTGGGCTGGGAACTCCCAGACCTTCTTGAGTCTCAGGTGGGCGAATCGTGGCACCCCTGCGGCGCTGCTGTGCCTGACTCCAGGCGGAGCCTTCCCATCCTGCTGCCCTGCACTCTGCGCGGCTGTTCCGTGAGGCTGCTGCTCCTCAGGCACCCGTGGGCTGGGCACCTCCCCGTTCACGCGGCAGAGCGTCCAGCCCAGCGCCTGGTGCAGAGCCTGAGTGAACAGCAGCCGGGTGACAAGAGTGACAGGCAGGAAGCGAGTGACGGCAGGCGGCTTCCCCGGACCTCAGGCCATGTGCCCACCCAGCAGGACCCTGAGCCCAGCTCCCACCTGGAGAGAGGGCTCCAGGGGGGCAGGCAGGAGGGGCGGCATGCTGAGCTCCTGAAAGTTCTAGAATGCCCTCCATAGCCGTCACACCTGATGGATGTCGCGGTGAGTAGCGAGGGCTTAGGGAAGGGGATAGGGTTTGGGGTTTTTCTTTTTTAGACAGTCTCACTCTGTCCCCAGGCTGGAGTGCAGTGGTGTGATCTTGGCTCACTGCAGCCTCCAACCCTCTGGTTCAAGCGATTCTCCTGCCTCAGCCTCCCGAGTAGCTGGGATTACAGGCATGTGCCACCACACCCAGCTAATTTTTGTATTTTTAGTAGAGACGGGGTTTCACCATGTTGGCCAGGCTGGTCTCAGTCTCCTGACCTCGTGAACTCCCCACCTCATCCTTCCAAAGTGCTGGGATTACAGGCGTGAGCCACCGTGCCCGGCCCTGGTCTCTGCTTCTAATGAGGCCTCTACGTGCCACCTTCCAGCACCGGGCAGGCGGTGCCCGCTGTGCCTCTGTGTCTCTCCCTTCTCTTTCGTGAGCCCCCAGGGCAGCCCCTGTGGTGCTGTCCATCTTCGGGGATGTCTGGTGCCCAGCACAGCAGGAGTGAATGCCCTGGGCCCATTCTCCCTGGCGGCACAGCAGTGAGGTGCCAGTCGGCACTGGTCAGGCCAGCCTGTGGGTCTTGTTGGCCACAGCTTCCCACCACCCTTGCATTTCCTCGTCTTAGGGCCACTGGTGGATCTCACCTGGAACTTTCTCACCAATAGCCCGTCTGTTACTTCGCAGATCTTGCCACATGGGAGCCATGCACAGCTTGGCTAAGGTCTCTGCCAGGGTCTCCTGGGGCTACCATTCAGCTGTCCTGGACTCTGATCTCCTATGGAGCCTGGCATGAGCTTCTCCCCAGCCATTTGGGCTGTGGCAGGATTTCCATCCTGCAGCTGTAGTAGAAGCCGAGATCTGCTTCTAGGCACAACCCAGCGGCCTCTGCCTCCCCCGCTCCTTCCTCCAGGAGACTGGGAGGCCTTCCCTTCCGTGTGGCCTGCGTCCTGGCTCTGTGGCCCCTTGCTTCGGTTGACCCACAGCCTCTCCTTTGCACAACAGTCCTCTTTCTCTGAGCTCTGTTTTTTGTGTTGTTTTGAGCCAGGGTCTCACTCTGTCACCCAGGCTGGAGTGCTGTGGCACGATCTTGGCTCACCACAACCTCTGCCTCCTGGGCTCAAGCAATTCTCCTGCCTCAGCCTCCTGAGGATGCGCCTGCCACCGCACCCATCTCATTTTTGTTTTTTTAGTAGAGACAGGGTTTCACCATGTTGGCCCGGATGGTCTCAAACTCCTGACCTCAAGTGATCTGCCCGCCTTGGCCTCCCAAACTGCTGGGATTACAGGTGTGAGCCACCTCTTGTTTTTAGAGGGTCCCAGCGAAGCTCTCTTTGTTTTTAAAGGGTGCCCTTGGTAATTTATTCACTGTAATTTTCTTTCAGGGTAGCGGATAAGGGGCTCAGTGGATAAGCTCTTGAAGACAGTCCTGAAGGCGTGGCCTTCTAAGACTCCACTACCGTTTTTGTTGTTGTTGAGATGGAGTCTCAGTCTGGAGCGCAGTGGTGCCATCTCACTGCAGCCTTCGGCTCCTGGGTTCAAGTGACTGTCCGGCCTCAGCCTCACCAGCAGTGGACTGAGGCAAGTGTATAGCCACAGCCCTACAGGGTTGTGGGGTGTCCCCTATCGCTGTGCCGAGGCACGGGGTCCAAGAAGCAAAGAGACAGGACACAGAAGGACTGGAGAAAACAGCTGGGCTCGGGGGCCACGCCGCCTATGAGCAGAGACAGGCGAAGCCCCAAACGTCCAGGAGCATCTGTATTTATTGGGTACAAAACAAGGGGAAAGGTAGTGAGTGAGGTGATCTGAAGGACAGTGATAGGGTCAAGACAATCACGTGCGCAATAAACAACGGGTCCACCCCCATTAGGTCACCGAGGCTGGAAGGTGGGTCGTGCACAGCAAAGAGGGCAGTGCACAGTATCCCTTGTCTGGGGCAGGCTACTTCCAAGGAATTCTATAGGAGGATGCTCTGAGTCAGCACTGCAGCTAGAGAGCTGACGAGTTATACAGTCACCAAGGTGCGATTATACTGCAGGGGTTTTAAGCCCTCACATGCTCGAGGGATTGCCGGTCTGAGGGCAGCCTTCCACAACAACTGGACGCAAGGTCCTACAACTCCTTTATCAGGAGGAGTGGCTCTTGCTCCAAGCCTGCCATACAGCAGGCGTCTTTACAATACTGAACGCTGCCGCCTGGGCCATAGATTCTTGTCCTGGTATAACTGTTTTCCCTTAAATCATGCTCTGCACTGTGGGTAACCCCCTACATGGGCACCGAGGAAGGAGAGCTGTGCAAACCCCAGGCACAATTAGTGCCTGAAGAATATCTTAGTTTATGGTGTTATTACTCAGCTATTTTCTTTATGTAATCCTTTATATATAATCATATATTGGTTTATAGAATTAGTGCCTGGAGTACAACTTACTGCTTACATATATCTAGCTTATATAATTATACTTAGTACTTATATCTAGCATACTTAGTTCCATATAGTCTTTCTATATAATCATATAGGTATTGTAGTCAGAGCTGTACTGACACATTTAGTATTGATTTATAGAATCCTTCCATATAACCATATAGTCGTTTGTAGTAGGAGGACTGCCTAGAGCAGTCACACAACAGAAGCAGCACCTGGGAAAACAGCGAGACCAGGACGAGAACCAAAGACCCAGGCGGTGGCATCCCTGCCTGAAAGGGCAAACGCTGCATGGCAGGCTTGGAGCAAGAGCCTCTCCTCCTGAGAAAGCAGTTGTAGTACCTCGCATCCAGTTCCTGTGGAAAGCAGGCCTCAGGCCTGAGATCCTGGAAGTAACCAAGGGAGAAGAACCCCTCTGGTGTGACCAGTCACGGTGGTTGTACACCCTGTCAGTCTTTTCTCACTTCTGTGCTAGCTCAAAGAATCCTCCCATAAATATCTTAAGAGCACAAGTCTGTCAGCTCCCACTGCATTAAACTTACAGTATCCTTCTATTAGAAATCCTTTGAAGTCTCCAGCCCCCAGGGAAGAAGTGTTGCGCACGATACCTGTTGCAAACAGCCCACCTCCTTGCCTCGGTGACCTAATGGGGGTGGACCCCTCCTTTGCACATGACCCTCTACTACTGTGCCCGGCATGGCCCCCTACTGTGCACGGCCCACCTCTCTGCCCAGGTGACCTAATGGGGTGGCCCGCTCACCTGCTACTCACGTGATTATATATGCCCTATCATTAAGCCTATAGATGACCTCACTCATGACCCTGCCCCACCCTGCCTTGTACCAAATAATTATAGATGCTTCTGGATGTTTGGGGCCTCATCAGTCTCCACTCATAGGTGGCATGGCCCCCCGAGTCCAGCTACTCTTCTCCAGTTCTTCAGTGTCCTGTCTCTGTATTTCTTGGATCCCGCACCTCAGCACAGCATAAGGGACACCCCATGACCCTGTGGGGCTAGCAGCCCTACACTGCACTGTGTCTGCTGTAGACATCCTCCAACTATAAGCAAGATATGCTTGTATATGTATAGCTGTTTATCCCTTAATTCATGCTCTGCACTGTGTCTGCTCTAGACATTCCTCCGACTATGAACTAATGTAATTATATACATGTATATATAGGGAAATAACTAATGTAATTATATACATGTATATATAGGGAAATAACTGAGTAGTAGGATATTCTTCAGGCACTAATTGTTCAGACTATAAACGAATACATGATTTTATATATAAAGGATTATATAAAGGAAATAACTGAGTAATAACAGTATAAGATATTCTTCAGGCACTAATTGTGCTGGGGATCTGCTTAGCTCTCCTTCCTCCGTGCCCACATGGGGGGTTACCCACAGCAAGCACCACCACACCTGGCTCATTTTTTTGGTGAAGATGGGGTTTTACTATGTTGGCCAATCTGGTCTCGAACTCCTGACCTCAGGTGAGCCTCCCCAAGTGCTGGGATTACAGGCGTGAGCCACCTCGCCAGCCTAGTTTGGCTACTTTTGGATCAATAAATCCAGACCTTTCTAGACTGTGAACTTGCCCTCGATCATGGACATTCACCATTTGCGGCTGCCGAGCGGTCTGTGCCTCCCCTCACACTGTCAGGACCCCTTCCCAAACAGAATTCCACACTGGCTCTCCAGGGCGCGGGCCGTTCCCGGGATCTGAACTATCTGCGTTGCTTGAGTCCACTCCCCCACCCCACGTCCCCGCCCGAGTCTGGCCTTGTGTTTTCGCTTGTTTCTCGGGGCCCTCGTGTGGGGCCTCCCCTGTGGAAGAGCAGGAGGGCAGCGGTGGGGGGTGACTCTGGAGGAGGCAGATCCCGGCTGTCCGTGGGAAGCTCCAAGGCCCGGCCACGGGACGGCTACCCCGGGATGTGACACGGTTCAGGATCTCCCTTGAGGCACCTGCGGGAGGCCGGGGCTGGGTCCCAGGACCCGGGCTGCCGGCGGCTGCCAGCGAGGGGCGGGACAGGGGGTCGGGCGGGGCGAGGGCGGGGCTGGAGGGGAGGAGCGGTCTGGCGGGTGGAGGTGGGGCCGATGCAAGGGCGGGGCCTGAGGGGCGGGGCTTCCAGGTGGGCGGGGCTGCCGGCGCTGGGCTCTGAGCGGACCGGAGCGGGCCGGAGAGGCCCGGGCGGGGGCTGCCGACTCCTAGAGGTTCAGGGCGCGAGCCTGGAGTTGGGACTGGAAAGGGGGCACTGCTTTCCCGGTTCTGGTGAGTGGGGAGTGGGGAGTGAGGCGAAGGGCAAAAGCAGCACAGGGAACAGCATGACAGGGCCCGGGGCAGGCCGCATTTGGAAAGGGGCGAGGAGAGGGCAGTGGCCTCTGGCACGGCGCCAAAGGGCCTGGAGAGGCAGAACGGCCGGGTCGCGAAGAGTCTGCCCCGCGTAAGGAGCCGGGACTGTGTCCAGGAGGCGGTGGGGAGCTCCGGAGAGCGAAGCGCCTGGAGTACCGGAGCCTGCTGGGCAAGAGTCTTCAGAAGACCCGCGACGTCCCACTGGGATGCGGAGGGAAACGGTGATTCCTCCTTCTGCCTCCTCTCTTTTAGACGTGTGTTTGTTGTTGTTGAATCTCTGTCACCCAGGCTGGAGCGCAGTGAGTGGCGTGATCTCGGTTCGCTGCAGCCTCCGCCTCCCGGGCTCCAGCGATCCCCGCTCCCCCGCCTCAGCCTCCCGAGGAGGTGGAGCCACAGGCGCCTGCCGCCACGCCCGGCCAATTTTTAAAAAATACTTTTTACTCGACATGGAGGTCTCACTATGTTGCTCAGGCTGGTTTGAAACTCCTGGACTCAAACGATCCTCCTGCCCAGGCCTCCTGAAGTGCTGGGATTACATTCGTGAGCCACTGCGCCCGCCCGGCCTAAGTGTTTTAATTTTTATGTTTTACAATTGCTTCTAATTTGTTTCAAATAAACGTGTAGTATGTGGCGTAGTGTTCATGTGTTTACTGCTGCAGTGCGCAATGAACCCGGTTCCAGGCACCAGATATGGAGGCCCAGGGGCAGAAGCCCGGTGGCGCCGGCGCGCAGCAGGGGACTGTCGGAGGCGCGGGTGGGGGCCTGGGCTCCCAACCCTGTGGTCCCCGCGAGTCCAGGGTCCAGTCCCAGGGGCGCGTCTGGCCCTCTGCTGCTGTCTCCTTAGGGTTTTTTCATGGGGATCGGTTCTTCGGCCTTTCTTTCTCCCCAGAGAGGCTCTGTCTACTCGTGGCAGGAGGGAACGCGTACCTTCCGCAGCTGTACACTTTGCACTCACGATGAAAAGCGTCACTTTTGCAGCATTCCAGCTGGAGATGCGTGGCCTTCGGTCTGCGGCAGGCGGCAGGGCGAGAGATTTGGACAGGAGGTGCGTCTTGCTGAACGAACGAGAGCTCGGGCCTGGCGAGACAGCCAGGGCACGCGAGGCGGGTAGCAAGGGCTTCTCGGCCGAGGAGACGCGAGCGGCGTCCTGCAGGAGGCGCTCGGCCCCAGGGAAGCCCACGCTGCGGACCCGCGAGCTGCCACAGCCCCGGGGGCCTGGAGGGGCCCGTGCGCCGAGCGGAGGGCCCGGGACAAGTGCGGGGCGCCGGGGGGAACGGCCGGGAACGCGCGTGGTGTCCCCATCGCGGGCCTCCGACGCCTCCTGCCACGTCCTGCAGGCGCCCGGGCCGGGTCCGCAGTTGGCTCCAACCGGACCCTGGTGCGCAGGCGGCTCGACCTCGGCCCCCACAAGGCGGGGCTTCCCGAGCGGCAGGACGGACTCGGCCGGCGCCTGCTGGCGACAGTTGAGCTGAAGGCTCTCCCAGGCCGCCGAGCGCGCGGTCCTCCCGCGGCCCAGAGCGTCGCCGGAAGTGCCGAGGGGGCGGGCCAGGGGTGGGGAGGGCGGCGCTTCCGGCGCGTGGAGGGGCGGGGACCGTAGCGGGTGCCGTCCAGCTGCCCTGGACTGGGCGGCCTCGACTTCTGTTGTTCGTGCTTCGGTTCGGGAAGGCGGAGGGCGCGGCGGAGAGAACGGGACTGGCACCGCCGCCCTGGCCCGCGCGTCGCGCCCTCCCCTAGCAGCACAGGCCCCCGCCGCTCTCGGGCGCGGCGTGGGGGAGGCGGCCCTGCAGGTGCGAGCCGAGTGCCCTCTGCGCGTCTTCGGGCCTTTGTAAGTTGTCAAATTTCCCACCAGCCCAGCGGATCCAGCCTCTTCCCAGCTGTGAACAGGAGGGCCTGTTCCCTAATTCTTGCCGGTAAGGTGTTCCTACTTTCAAAAATCTGCTTTCAGACTTAAAAATTGCACTTCAAATTACCTTTTTCTAAAAGAGGAGGCGTCTCCCTATGTCGCCCAGGCTGGCCGCCTACACCTGGGCTCAGGCGATCCTCTCGCTCAGCCCCCTGGCAGGTGGGATTACAGGTGGCTTAAATTAAATTTACTAATTACTTTTTTATTTACTTATTATTATTATTTTTTAACACAGGGTCTCCAACGCCCACCTGTAGTGCCGTGGCGCAATCTCAGTTCACCCCAGTCTAGACCTGGGCTCAGGCAATCCTCCCACCTCAACCTCCCTAGTAGCTGGGACTACAGATGCCTACTATCAAGGCTGGCTGATTTTTTTATTTTTTGTGTGTGGGGACGGAGTCTCACTATGTTGTCCAGGCTGGTCTGGAACTCCTGCACTCAGTCAATCCTCCATCCTCAGCCTCTAAAGTGCTGGGATTACAGGTGTGAGCCACAGCACCCAGCCAAATCACATTTCTTTCTTTTTTGTTTTTGAGAGTCTCCCTCTGTTGCCCAGGCTGGAGTGCAGTGGCGTGATCTCAGCTCACTGCAACTTCCACCTCCCCCTCCCTGGTTGAAGCGATTCTTCTGCCTCAGCCTCCCGAGTAGCTGGGATTACAGGCGCGCCACCATGCCCAGCTACTTTTTGTATTTTGGGTAGAGATGGGGTTTCACCATGTTGATCAGCCTGGTCTCCAGCTGCAGACTTGGTGATCTGCCCGCCTCGGCCTCACCAAGTGCTGGGATTACAAATGTGAGCCACTGGGCCGGCCAAATCATTTTTTTTTTTTTTTTTTTTTTGAGACGGAGTCTTGCTCTTGTCGCCCCGGCTGGAGTGCAGTGGCTCGATCTCAGCTCACTGCAACCTCCATTTCCCGGTTCAAGCGATTCTCCTGCCTCAGCCTTCCGAGTAGCTAGGTCTACAGGCACCCACTACCATGCCCAGCTAATTTTTGTATTTTTAGTAGAGACAGCGTTTCGCCATATTGGCCAGGCTGGTTTCGAACTCCTGACCTCGTGATCTGCCCGCCTCGGCCTCCCAAAGTGCTGGGATTATGGGTGTGAGCCACTGCGCCAGGCCCAAATCACATTTCTTAATTGCACTTGAGATGGAACTTAAAAAATATATTGCCTACTTGTTCTTCATGAGTTACCTGTTCATGATTGTTGCCAGTTTTCCTTCCTTTCTCGATAATATGTAGAAGTCTTTATGAGGTAGGGATGAATCTTTGTATAGTACATATTCCCCCTTTCCGGTTTTTGTTTTTTTACATTAAATTTTTTTATGTAGTTAAATTTGTCAGACATCTTACATCAGGCTTACAAAAATCATTCCTCAGTCCAAAACTTTACCATTGATATAATTTATTCTTATTTTTTTGGTTTAACATTTTTATATTCAAGTCCTTGTAACTATCAAGAAATTTAAAAACCCATGGAAATTTCTCTAGGTATTTGAAGACTAGGAGGGTGCGGGCTTGCTCAGCATGGAGCTGGGAAGCTGTGGCCACGCGCGCCTGTGCTCTGCCTCAGCCCTGGGTCGGGGGGACTGAGAGCGTGGACCAGAGTTCCCAGGCCTCTGGCAGAACACCCACTTCTGGGAGTGTCTGTTGAGCCAGGACCTTGATTGCTAGTGAAAGGGGTGGCCCCAGCTGGGTGATGCAGCTACCACAGGGCCTGTTCTGACCTCACTGCCCCTCGCCCCTGTACTGTAGCCCTGACTGTGATTTATTTTTCTTTTACCTAGGCAGAAATTGTTCTGACTGCTGGTGTTCTGCAAGGTGGAGCCCCCAGGTGCCAAGGGGAGCAGTACCCTGATGGAGGCCCCTGCAGGTGAGGGGACACGTCCACAGTCGGGCCCAGAGTCCCAGGGCAGAAACTGAACAGGAATACAGGAAAAACACCACGTCTCAGTCACTGGTGGAGAGCGTATACCATGTCCTTGGGCGCAAGGTCAGAGAGGGAGGTAAAGGCAGGCCCATCAAACCTCCTGGGCATCCATTTGGGGACTGTCTGCCGGTGGACTGGTGCTTTTGGTTAGAAAGTGGCAACCCAGGCGCTACCTCAGGGAGGTCTCTCGGTGCTTCTCAGCCTTGGCCTTGTGGCCGTTGGGATGGACGAGGCTTTGCTGAGGGGCCGTCCTGTGCCTTGTAGGACGTCCGGCAGCATCCTTGCCTCTGCCCACTTGGTGTCAGTAAAACATCTACACATTGTCAGATGTGCGCTCAGGATAGAATCGCCCCCGTGAGAACACTGCTTTATGTTTGGGGCCTGTGGGGCCACCCTGAGTGTGTGTCACAGTGACTGGGGGCACGGGGGCAGCACAGGCCCTGCTGTCGGGCTGGGATTGTCTGCTGGGAAGGACCCTTAGGGCCTGCAGGCTGGACCCAGTGGTGCTCTACCGTGTATATGGCCCTCCTCGTTACAGTTTTGGTTCTTTTTCCTAGTAAGCAATATCTTTGCGTCAGTTCTTAAACTTCCAAGTCTGCAAACCACAAGACCGGGGCTGGGCCTCTGGCAAGGGGCTTCTGTTTTGGGCACCACACAGCCTCTCCTGCCCCTGGCTGCTCAGTGTCGTGGGCCTGCCAGGGCAGAGAGAGGTGGGGACCGTCGACAGCAGCCCGCTCGCATCTGTCCAGGAACATCCCTGTCCCACCCCCACGGGAGTTTCTGTCAAATCTGCCCCCTCCGTGTTCTTGAGAGGTGTAGCTGGGACTCAGCCGCTTGTCCTCTGCCGCCACAGCTGACTGCCTGCAGGAGAAGCCCTGCCCAGTTGCTGTGCTGGCCTTGGAGGCCCCCATCCTCCCACTGCCGCTCCTGGCTGAGCCCCCCTGTTTCCTGTGCAGGCCGAGGTCAGTGCCAGGGTTTCGCCCCTGCCCTTAAGGCTTCTGTCTAAATGGCCACATGGCCTGTTCCTGTGAGCCAGTGGAACCAAGTCCAACTAGTGGCTTCACTGCCCGACAACAAGGGCCATGGCTATGTACCCGGGACGGGCTGCTCAGCCCGGCCAGCGCCCCCGCCCAGCCGCATGGGTCGCTGCTTCCAGCCCTTGGTACGGATCTGTCTGCGTGAGGACGCTCGTATTTGCACGTTAATAGTTTGGTGTTTAGGGGAGTTGTTCAGGAGGCCGTGTTGTCTCAGGGAGTCCAAAGGAATGAGCGGGGGCCATGGCTGGGTGTGGTGGCTCTCGGCTGTAATCCCAGCACTTCAGGAGGCTGAGGTGGGAGGAGTGTTGAGCCCAGGAGGTCCAGACCAGCCTGAGCAAAACAGTGACACAGCATCTTTTAAAATTACACAGTAATTTTAAAAACAATCTGGCACGGTGGCGCCCACCTGTAGTCCCCCCTACTGGGGAGGTTGAGGGAGGATCACTTGACCTGAGGCTGCAGCGAGCTGTGATGACGCCATTGCACTCCAGCCTGGGTGACAGAGCAAGACCCTGTCTCACAAAAAAGGAAGGACAGACAGACTAAGGCAGAGCTGGGCCGTGCACTGTGCTGGGCACCGTCCCCGAGCCTCCAGCTGCATGCCTCCCTCCCGCCCTGGCTCACTGCCAGCCGTCTCCAGCCTCCTTTGCTTTCCCAGCCACCCTGCAGGGTAAGACAGTGCCCAGAGCCTGCGTTTCTGTCACCTCCCCTCCCAGGACCGGGTGGGCTGAGGCTAGAGGTTTAGCGCATTTCTGTTTGTATATTTTTAAAATTCAATTTATTTTAAGAGACAGGATCTTACTACGTTGGCTGGGCTAGTCTTGAACTCCTGGGCTCAAGTGGTCCTCCTGCCTTGGCCTCCCAAAGTGTGGGGGTTACAGGTGGGAGCCACCGCCTGGGCCCACAGCCCCGTTTCTGGAGTGGCAGTGCGGGACTCTTGTTTACCTCGTAACTACTGGGGTTAAGAAAACAGGAGAAACTAGGCGGGAACTGAATGGGCGAAATCAAGCGTCTGTGGCACACTGACGTCACCACGACTGCCAGAGCCAGCCTGGACTCACGTTCTCTTGCATCTAGTCATTCCTCCTGTCTGGCCTCTCTTTCAGCTGCGGAGGCCGCTTTCCTGGCGCAAGCCCCGAGTGGCCGCCGGTCAGCTGAGGAGCAGGCAGCACGCAGCACAGGTCCTGTACCACAGCCAGGCGCCCCCAAGGGAGAGGGCCACAGAGGGGGCCCGCCCCGGGCGTTGGGGTCTCTTGGCCTTTGTGAAAATGAGGAAGCTGGAGAAAGGCCCAGAGGTTCTCCTCGAGGCCCGGTCATTTCTGAGAAAACTGGAGGGCAGAGTGGCCGCGCGTCAGACGTCCCTCCGATGGCAGGCCCCGGGACAGGAGGAAGGCGTGGCTGGAAGGGGCGGCCCTTCCCGTGCAGCGCCTGTGGCCTCAGCTTCAAGTGCCCCTCCGACGCGGAGAAGCACCGCAGCATCCACTCGGGGGAGAAGCCGTACGAGTGCAGTGACTGCGGCAAGGCCTTCATCCACAGCTCGCACGTGGTCCGGCACCAGCGCGCGCATAGCGGGGAGAGGCCCTACGCGTGCAGTGAGTGCGGCAAGGCCTTCAGCCAGAGCTTCAACCTGCTCCGCCACCAGCGCGTGCACACGGGCGAGAAGCCCTACGCCTGCCAGGACTGCGGCAAGGCCTTCGGCCAGAGGTCGGACGCTGCCAAGCACCGCCGCACCCACACCGGGGAGAGGCTGTACGCGTGCGGCGAGTGCGGGAAGCGGTTCCTGCACAGCTCCAACGTGGTGCGGCACCGGCGCACCCACCACGGGGAGAACCCGTACGAGTGCCGCGAGTGCGGCCAGGCCTTCAGCCAGAGCTCCAACCTCCTGCAGCACCAGCGCGTGCACACGGGCGAGCGGCCCTTCGCCTGCCAGGACTGCGGCCGCGCCTTCAGCCGCAGCTCCTTCCTGCGCGAGCACCGCCGCATCCACACCGGCGAGAAGCCCCACGAGTGCGGCCACTGCGGGCGCGCGTTCCGGGCGCTGTCGGGCTTCTTCAGGCACCAGCGGCTCCACACGGGCGAGAAGCCGTTCCGCTGCACTGAGTGCGGCCGCGCCTTCCGCCTGAGCTTCCACCTCATCCAGCACCGGCGGGTGCACGGCGCCGAGTGAGCCGCTGCGCGGTGAGCAAGTGGCAGAGCCGGCTGCCCGCCTGCTTCTCGGGCTGCGCAAGCCTCCGGGGGCTGCATCCGCCTTGGCTCGGGGAAGGGGAGCACTGCCCGCGGGAGGCGCTTCCCAGCGGCAGGGCAGGCCCCAGGGGTCTGTGCCAGGGCGCTGCTGAGACGCCTCCCCTCCCAGGGTCAGCTGCAGTGACTGTCTCATTTCCCGCTGGGGGACAATGGCCGGTGATTGAATCGGTCATTCCTACAGCCAGGCCTCCAGCAAAACTCTGCATGGGGCTCGAGCTTTGGGTTGGTGAAGGTGAGGGTTGGTTAGAAAGGGGGCGCCCAGAGAGGGCGTGGAAGCCTTGTGCCCTCCCCTGTACTTTGCCTGTGAGCGTTTCATCCGTGTCTTTTAACGCCTTTTCACAGTCAGCTGGTCCATATGGTCCGGAGCTGTGTGTGCTTAGAGAAGTATGGAACCTGGCCCTGAGCAGTGGCTCCCACCTCTAATCCCAGCACTTTGGGAGACCGAGGCGGGTGGATCATGAGGTCTAGAGATCGAAACCAGCCTGGCCAACATGGTGAAACCCCTTCTCTACCAAAAATACAAAAATCAGCTGGGCATGGTGGTGCGCACCTGTAGTCCCAGCTATGCAGGAGGCTGAGGCAGGAGAATCGCCTGAACCCAGGAGGCAGAGGTTGCAGTGAGCCGAGATTGCACCACTGCACTCCAGCCTGGCACAGAGCAAGATTCCATCTCAAGAAAAAAAAAAAAAAGAAACCTGAGAAGGGGGATGTGGGCACCCCAGGGCCCACCATCTGTACTTTGCCTCTGAAGTGGGCTGGTCTTGTGGGACTGACCCCTTACCCTGTGGGGCTGTACTAACGCCTGGCAATCCGTTTCAGCATTGAGTTACATTGTAGGACAGCCTGCTGGTGTCAGAGCTGGAGAGCTGCTTGGTGTGGGAAAAGGCTCTCACACATGTGATGTCAAGAGCATTCTGTGGGCAGAAGAATCGTTTTCTCTTTCAGACAGTGTTATGGGCATGTACAAATGTTATTTCCTGTAAATTTTGATTTTTTAAAATGTCATTTCCTAGATAGAAGTGTCCCTTTGGGGAACATTTTTGGGGGCATATAGTAAAGCTCCACCTTCATGAATTAAGCAAGGTGGTGGTTTTGTTTCTTGGGATGACTGAGGGAAATGTGAGTCGCCCACTGGCCAAGAGCCCTGGGTCTCGGCTACAGAGATTCCCCCGCAAGGCACAGGGGAGGGCACAAGACTTCCATGCCCTCTCTCGGCACCCCTTCCTAACTGTCCCGGTCTGGCTGTGGCTTGGAACTGCCTCCTGCAGTTCTCTGCTCCAGGTAGGGATTGACTGGGAAGAATTCTGGGCCTGTCGCTGGCTGCCATTTCCAAGACAGTCACATTGCTTCCACAGCTCTTGTTGGCACCGACTGCAGTAAAATGCACGAACTTAGGGTTGTGAAGCCTGTAGGGGCAGATTTGTTAGCCCCGCAGTTAACTAAGCTCCTGACTCCTGGGCCAGTGGTGAGGGGGGAAGATGAGCCTGTGTCTCCCATGCTGAGCCAAGACCCTCAGGTCAGCTGAAGGTGACCTTCCAGGTACCCATAGAGGTCAAAGCACCTGCCGTCTGAAGGAAGCTTGCCCTGTTTAGCCTCATCCCTGCTCATACATCAGGCATTCAGCTTGCAGTCAAAGATCCTCAAGCACTCAAGGAGAGTCAGCTAAGGGCCAACAGAAACAGCAGGCAGCTGATAGCAGCCACAAGAACTCAGATCCTGAAACTCATCATACAGGTGAGAGGATAGTTACATATGAGGCATTCAGAGAAGTCACACAGTCACAGTGATGAGAAAGCTGTAGGATACATACTATCACACACGAATAGGCAGGCCTTCTTAAAGAACTTCTGGGACACTTTTGGAGGCTAGGAGGGAGGATCATTTGGCCCAGGAGTTCAAGACCAGCCTAGGCAACATAGGGCTGGGCGCGGTGGCTCACGTCTGTAATCCCAACACTTTGGGAGGCTGAGGCAGGTGGATCACCTGAGGTCAGGAGTTTGAAACCAGCCTGGCCAACACGGTGAAATCCTGTCTCTACTAAAAATAAAAAATTAGCTGGGTGTGGTAGTGCACACCTGTAATCCCAGCTACTCAGGAGGCCGACGCAGGAGAATCCCTTGAACTGGGGAGGGAGAGGTTGCAGTGAGCCTAGATCGTGCCATTGCACTCCAGCCTGGGCAAAAAGAGCAAAACTCCATCTCAAAACAAAAAAGGAAAATGATCTGAGTGATGGTCTTAGATGTAAGATGCAATGGCAAACAAATAAAATTACAAATATGAATATGTACGTAAAAGTAATGTCAGCTAAGGTACTGGACAACAGCATGTAAATTAGAAGGGATGGAAATGTTCTAAGACCCTCGTGTTGTTGGGAAGAGGATGTAAGACAGTGTCTGACTTGACTTTGATAAGTCAAATGTGCATACTGTAATTCAATGTTAATTACTAAAAGAGTGTAACCAGTCTATACATCTCCAATCGAATAACAACAACAACAAAACGCTGTCATTTAAAATGTCGTCCCAGCTGCTTGGGAGACGGAGTCAGGAGGATCTGAGTTTGGATCCTCAGACCAGGAGTTTGAGGCAGCAGTGAGCTATGATTGTGCCACTGTACCCCAGACTGGACAACAGTGAGATCCCATGAAATAAATAAATGAACACGAACTTCTGTCAATTAAAAAATAAGAAATCAGGCTGGGCCTTAGCGCAGTGGCTCACGCCTGTAATCCCAGCATTTTGGGAGGCCAAGGTGGGTGGATCGCTTAAGCCCAAGAGTTCGAAACCAGCCAGGGCAACATAGGGAGACCCCATCTCGACAAAAAATGCTCCACCATGCCTGTAATTCCAGCCATTCGGGAGGCTGAGGTGGGAGGATCACTCCAGCCTGGGCAACAGAGTGAGACCCTCTCTCAAACAAATCAGAAACAAAACTGGGCAAATTAATGATGGAAACAAATCTAAATATTTCTCTCATCATAGTAAACTGTATGGAATTGTCAGTTAACAGGTAAAGGTTGGGGCCAGGCGTGGTGGCTCAGGCCTGTAATCCCAGCACTTTGGGAGGCCAAGATGGCCGGATCACTTGAGGTCAGGAGTTCGAGACCAGCCTGGCCAACATGGAGAAACACCCTGTCTCTACTAAAAATACAAAAATTAGCTAGTCGTTGCGGTACATGCCTATAATCCCAGCTACTCGGGAGGCTGAGGCAGGAGAATGGCTTAAACCCAGCAGGCAGAGGTTGCAGTGAGCCGAGATCGCACCATTGCACTCCAGCCTGGGCAGAGTGAGACTCCATCTCAAAAAAAAAAAAAAAGGTAAAGGTTAGGAGGAATTTGTGACCCAGAGTCACACACATGAAGACAGGAGGGAGGCATGAGTCAACCAAGAGGAAGAAAATCAAGCTCAGGTGCCTGGGAGGTGAGAGGCGGTCATGGGCCGTGCAAAGCCCAGAATAATGTTTTAAATAGGCAGCTCAAACATAGTGGGCCGGGGATGGTGGCTCACGCCTGTAATCCTAACACCGGGAGGCCGAGATGGGCGGGTCACTTGCAGTCAGGAGTTCCAGACCAGCCTGGTCAAGATGGCGAAACTCCATCTCTCTTAATAATACAAACATTAGCTGCATTACCTGGCGTGTGCCTGTAATCCCAGGTACTCGGGAGGTTGAGGCACAAGAATCAGCTGAACCCAGGAGGCGGAGGTTGCAGTGAGCTGAGATCACACCACTGGACTCCAGCCTGAGCGTCACTCAGTGGGACTCCACCTCAAAAAAGTAAAAAAAATTGATGTATTGGAAATGGAAACGTGATAGGCAAAATTAGCAAGAAGGCTGAAAGCAGGGAAATTTCTGAAAGAATGAAAAGGCAAAGAAAGTGGGTGATGGGCTAGAGAGGTTAAGACCAACGGGAATTCCAAGGGGCAAAAAACACAATCGGGAAATGGAGGGAATGAAATTGTTACAGAAATGATTTCCCCCAGAACCAAGAAACACGAGTCTCCAGAGTAAAAGCACCTACCAGAGTCCTGCACGAAGATGCTAATGAGACAGCTCACGTCCTTCTCATAGCAGGTGTGCATGTCACACCCCAGCCGTCTCCACTGGGAGTGTGCGGCTCATGCCTGTGTACAGGACAGAGCAGGGGTGACAACTGCGGGTGCAGCTGTAGTGTGACCCACTCGTGGCCATGTGATCTTGGGCCGGTTACTTAACCCTTTAGTGCCTCAGTTTCCTCATCTGAAAAATGGACATAGCAGTACCCATGTCATAGAGGACTGACCAAAAGCAGTGCCAGACACACAGCAAACACCTCACTGCAGCTGCTTGCAGGACCCTGGGACCCACAGCTCAAAGCTGCCGACGCTCCTGGCAACCTACAGCCGGCAGGCAAAGGCCTGCACTGGTCTACATAGCATTCCCACCCTCCCCTGCCAGACACGGAGGGCAGGCAGGCCAGCGCTGGTCTACACAGCATTCCCCCCCTCCCCTGCCGGACACGGAGGGCAGGCAGGCCAGCGCTGGTCTACACAGCATTCCCTTCTCCCGCCCTGTCTGGCTCCCCTCCTGTGGCTTCGCTGCTGCCTCCGGGCCGTTTTCTTCTCGCTCTGGACGCCCCAGCATCAGCTGGCTTCTTCCACCTGCCTCTGCCTCCAGCCGGCTTCCGGCCACCCCAGCTTTCTCTTCTTGGGGTTTTTCACCAGCGCCCCCACCTCCCAGCTGCCCTTCGCCCAGGGCAATGGCAAGCCCCCACCCTGCCCCAGGCTGGCTGAGGTGCCCCACCCAGCTCTCTCCCACACGGCACCTTTCCGTCTTCCTCCAGGTCCTGCGCTTTTAATTTTCGTTTCTTTGGTTTTCGAGTCCCTTCCTCCCCAGCTTTGTCTTCCTCCTTTTCTCTTCTGGAAGCCAAGGCCTCCTGTCCTACCTTGGTGCCACTATCTGATTTGTCACCGCCTCCTTTCTTGGTTTTTCCCACCCACACTTCTTTTCCCTACTCATCTTGGTTCTGTGCTCATCTGCCCTGTGACTCTCCCTCCTCCTCAACGGGGCCCCGCCTTGTTCTCTGTGCCGGGGTCGTGGGGGCCGCTCTGTCCATCCCACCGCCCGCCGCACCTCTCCCATGGGGGCCGCTCTGTCCATCCCACCGCTCGCCGCACCTCTCCCGTGGGGGCCGCTGTCCACCCCCACCGCCCACCCAGGTGTGCTCTTCCCTGGCCCCCGCCGTGGCCCGTCTGCTCCCCGCAGCTGAGGGCCTCAGGCCTGCCCCTCCCGCCCCGCCACCCACTTCTCACAGTACCTGGATGCATCTCCCCACACGTTTGTCCTGAAGCCCTCTCTCCCCTTTCTCTTCGGATTTCTTTCTCTCTCTGTTCTTGGTTTGTGCTTCGTTTCCACACGGCCCTTGCCCAGGCCAGTGTCTGTGAGCTCACGGACCAGGTGCTCTCCAGGCCCCTTCCGGCTGGCACCGCCTGCAGTGCTGCGTCCCCCTCTCTCTCTTCTCCTGGGTTCCAGGGCCCCGGGCACATGGACTCAGGGCCATCGTCATCCCATCTGCAGGACCTCCGTGCAGCCTTGGAACCTTGCCCAGAACAGAGAGCACACACCGTGAGAGGAGCCACATGGTCAGGAGCCCCCGCGCCCGGAGACGCCAGAGGAGGAGGGAAGGTTCACCTCCCCACCCTAGCAATGACGGCTCTCTGTGGACCTAACAAATGTTTTAACTGAGCTTTGGAAGACGCTTCTTGATCTCAGCCCTTGTGGCCCCTGTCAGGAGCAGAAACCAAGGGCAGTGAACAAAGGGGCCAGGGGTCTGCTTGGGGCTGCCCCCAACCCCAGAGCAGGTGCAGGCCGCCAGCATCCATGCTGACCCAGATCCGGGCAGTGCTAACTTTTATTTTTATTGAGACAGAGTCTTGCTCTGTCACCCCGGCTGGAGTGCCGTGGCGCGATCTCAGCTGATGGCAATCTCCCCCTCCCGGGTTCAAGTGCTTCTCCTGCCTCAGCCTCCCGAGTAGCTGAGATTACAGGTGCCCGCCACCATACCCAGCTAATTTTGTATTTTTAGTAGAGATGGGGTTTCACCATGTTGGCCAGGCTGGTCGCAAACTCCTCACTTCAGGTGATCCGCCCACCTCAGCCTCCCAAAGTGCTGGGATTACAGGTATGAGCCACCACACCCGCCTGCTATTTCACAATAAAATCTTAGAAGAAAATCAGACACTAAGTTCACTCACTGTTTTCTCATGTCTGCAAGAACAAGCATTCGCCAGGCATGACTGCCTATTCAGTTACTCATCAGAATTGTGTTCCTATGTTGGTTTACTATTGAAGATGCCTACCTGGCCTTTTCTCTTGGGTGGCTTTTCACGGTTATTAATCTTCACTGGCTTGGTGATCTGTGCAAATCTAGAATACAAATTTATACATAAATATGCAACTCTGCAGCTCATTTAGAGTTGCCATTTTAACAGAAAGAAAGGGCTGGGTGGGTGGCTCACACCTGTAATACTGGCACTTTGGGAGGCCGAGACAGGTAGATCACGAGGTCAGGAGTTCAAGACCAGCCTGGCCAACATGGTGAAACCCTGTCTCTACTAAAATACAAAAATTAGCTGGGCATTGTGGTGCATGCCTGTAATCCCAGCTACTCAGGAGGCTGAGGCAGGGGAATTGCTTGAATTCGGGGTGCAGAGGTTGCGGTGAGCCAAGATCAGGCCATTGTACTCCAGCCTGGGCAACAGAGCAAGACTCCGTCTCCAAAAAAAAAAAAAACCAGAGAGAGTCACGACCACCTCTCAGAGGCCTTTTAATGACCTTTCTCTCATTTTCACAAAGTTTGCTTGGCAAAGCTGCTGGCAACCTACATGCTGGGGCATCAAGGAGCCTCTGACTGCGCACGGCACTAGCTGGTGGTACAAGTGCCCGCCCAGGGCCAGAAGCTACAAACACACGTCAGCCCCTGCCGGCCCCGGGAAGAGTGGGCAGGCAGCAAAAGGCTGCTGAGCCCTCCGGGCCCATCTCTCCCCACCAACACCACAGCAGTTCGGAAAGGGAACTTTTCCAGTTTCATCTGGGAAAATGGTCCTTCCGAAGTCACTTTTGAAGAAGTCGTGTGAGGAAGTATATTCAGAAACAAAACCCACATCCAACAGAGAGGAACAGACACTTTGCGAAGTAGGGATGGCACAGGCCCCACGTCAGGCTGCATGCAGGGTCGGGGGCGCTGTCCTGGGGAGCCCCAAGAAGGTTACAGGGCGCCAGGACCCCGGTGTGAACCTGCCCGCTCGCCGGCACCCCACCACGGCTGCTCTCACTGCACCACGTGAACATCAGAGCACACGCCCACGTCAACACAGACAGGAGACAGTGAAACATGCGTCTTGCAAAGAACAACTTCTGAAAATGTGAGATTTCTGAAAATTACCCGCCCAGAGAGGCCAGAGGAAGAGGGAAGTTTCACCTCCTCACCGCAGCAATAACTGTTCTCCGTGGGTCTAACAAACACTTTAAGTGAGCTTTGGAAATGGCTTGCTGGTCTCAGCCCTTATGACCTCCATCAGGAGCAGAAACCAAGGGCTGGATTCCATGTGGAATCCAGCAGGGGAGCCCTCCAAGATGACACTGAGGTCTGTGCCTGAGAAGACAGAGGCGCAGCTCCACCAAATCGAGAGGACCAGGGAGGGAAGGGAGGCAGACACCCATGCTCCTCTCAGGGTGTGCTGACTGCAGAGGCCTGGAGTCCCACGGGGCGGCCTCCTCTGCCCCAGCCCAGCTTAGCCCAGCTGCCTGAGGAAGAAGGAGAGGAGGGACACCAGAGGGACCAGAAAGGAACCACCCCAGAGCAGTGGCACAAGCTCAGGCGGCTCTGGCAGACCCCAAGACCCCGCCCCCGCTGGCCAGCAGCAGCTGGTTCCCCCAGTCTCCGGGACTCCCCTACCCCCACGCCCACCCAGGAGACAAAGGCAAGGCTCCCACTCCTCAGACACTCCCTTACTCAGCGAGGACCCCTGTGCCCCCTGCCCACCACACAGCACCATTCCCCAGCTACAGGGACACAGATGGTCACACAGACTCCACAGTGATCCCTGCCACTCCCAGACACCCCTCCCCAGTAATCCCTCTGGTGGGGGGCGTAGAGGGAGAGGCACAGACGCTGTCCCGTCAACAAGCCAGGCTCCTTGGCATCCAGAAGTGCAGGGCCAGCACCTAAGGTGATTAACTGGCACCACCGGACAAGGACACCAAACATCGGAGGAGGAGCGACCTCAGCTGAGAGAGGTGAGCAACAAGAACAAGGCCAAGCAGGAGACGAGTGGATGGGCGCCGCGGGAGGAGCACCCAGCACCAGGAGAGCTGCTGCAGCCACAGGTAGCGTCCATCACAGCTACCGTCATCAGCACAGGCTGCAGTCTGAGTGGAAAAATTGGGAAGAAGGGACAGTTAAAGTTTTACATAATAAGAGACCCAGGGGCCATGTTAAAAGTTGACTCATCCTCTACCTCATCCCAACTCAGTGACACAATTCTGGCTCCACCTGGGACAGCACAGGGGCTTGTGAAAAGGGGACCCGTGGGAGACTCCCCACAGACAGGTCCCAATTCCCGAACACACACACACACCACACTGCAGGCACCAGCCAGTCCTTCCCAAGGAGCTGACCCTCACAGGGCAGAGCCACACGCAGAGGCAGCGCCCGCAAGCCCCGTGGCAGCCAAGGTGACCCCACGCCTGACCTGGCAGAGCCCCGTGGGACGCAGGCCACAGGGTGTCCCTGGTGGCTGCCTTTCAAGGTCTGAACCAGCTCTGGGCACCGGAGACCAACAATACCAGCATGAGGCGTCTGCAGGTCTCTGGAGGACACAGTTGCAGACAGAGAGAAGCCAGCTGGCCTCTCCGGCTCCGGCTGCCATGCGTTGCTGGAGGTGTCACTCACACCCCACGTGGGACAGGCTCTCTCGGGCTACACTTCCACACCTCTGGCTGGCACTTCAGCAGACAGTTTTTCACTGTTTTAAATTAAAATGCAGATAAGGCTTGCATTAATTTGGGTAGAAAAGTTTAGCACCAACTCAGGGCTTTCATAAAATATACAAGAATATGTGACGTACCAGAACACAGAGAAGAAATAAAGTAATTCACACTTGAAGCACAGTGATAAAGTCAGTCATCAGTCGAACGGCAACATCCAAATCAACACTCTTTCTAAATTAAAGTCCCATAAAGCATTTAGTATTGCACTGCTTTTCAAACAAACCCTTATCTAACAACCCACTAGGAATGGGGTCGACTCTGAAGGGGTGGATTCTGCCCAAGTAGAAGGCCAGCAGGAAACGCCTGCAGAGGTCACAACCAGGGAGATACTGGGGCAGGTGTGACGGTCCCGCGTTCTGAGTGTGGCAGTGGTTTTGCAGCGGGACAGTTCTGCCAAAACTCACCCAATGGTCACTGTCACTGAGTAGTTTCTCATGTGTCAATAATGTGTCTGTAAAGTTCACTTCTCACAAAGTGCTCCTGTGCAACTCCAGAGCCCGAGAGAACAGGAACCCTTCGGGCTCCTGGCCAAGGGTTTGCTTCACCTCCACAACTGCTCTGAAGCCAGTGCCAGGCCTCCTGCAGCTCAGGAGTGAGGGGAAAGTGCCAGGTTCCAACATGAGCCTGCTCCAAACTCCTCACAGGCAATGCAGGAGCCGAAAACCCAGAGGGGTTCGCTTCAGGGAGCACCTCGTCCCATTAGTTAATGGGATCTTGAGACACCCAGGAGCTTGGTTCCTGGATCGGGCACTGACCCTCACATTTGCTTTCCCTTGCCAAGAGCCCAAAACGATTTAAAAATATATACATATTTTTTAAATAATGCAGCACCAGAGGATAAGAAAGGGAACTGTGCTGGGTTTGGCAGCCTGCCTGTCACCCCAGCTACTCGGGGGGCGGAAGCGGGAGGACCACTAGTGCCCCCGAACTGGAAGCCAGCCTGGGCAAAACAGCAAGACCTCATCTCTAAAAAAGTCAAAAAGAAAAGGAAGGGGGATATATTTTAGTCCATGTTCTGCTGCTGTAACAGATAGCATAGACTGGGCAATTCATAAAGAACACAAAGTCATCTGGCTCTGCAGAGCCTGCCAAGGCCGAGATCAAGAAGCTGCATCCGAAGGTGAGGGCTTCTTGCTGTGTCACACGGAGCAGAAGATGAACCCGCGGGCAAGGCAGAGGGAGGACACTGAGCAAACACAATTTCCATCCGGAACCCACTCCTGTGGTAAGAAACTACTGTCGAGAGAACGACATCATCCATTCACAAGGGTGGAGACAAATCACCTCCCAAAGGCCTCACTTCTCTTTTTTACTTTTTATTTTTATTTTTAGAGATGGAGATGGAGTCTTGCTCCGTCACCCAGGCTGGAGTGCCATGGTATGATCTCGGCTCACTGCAACGTCCACCTCCCAGGTTCAAGGGATTCTCCTGCCTCAGCCTCCCAAGTAGCTGGATGACAGGCGTGCGCCACCACACCCAGCTAATTTTTGTATTTTTCAGTAGAGACGGGGTTTCACTATATGTTGACCAGGCTGGTCTCCTGAGCTCAAGTGATCCGCCTGCCTCGGCCTTCCAAAGTGCTAGAATTACAGGCTGGGCCACCCGCCGGGCCAGGCCTCACCTCTTATAGTAGTTACTATTTAGTACTAAGTAACATAATGGCAACCAAATCGCAACCTGAGTTGTAGAAGGAACACTGAAACCACGGCAGGCAGCCAGCAGGGGAAGAGGTGAAACGCTCCAGGAAGTTTTCCGAGCACAATGGGAGAGAGGGCAGAGCCACCCTCAGTCCAAGGTGGGCTGTGCGGGGCCACAGCCTCGAGCCCCCAGCAGGCCAGGCCTCGAAGCTCGGGCACCGAGGTGAGGATGGGTACCTGGAGCTCAGCAGGCTCCTCCATGATGTGGGTGCAACAGCCAGGGGTCTGGGTGGCTGCCGTGAAGGGTGCCCAGGAGACGTGGGGCCTGACCAGGGCCTCTGGGTCCCACAGCAGCCTTGCAAGCCAGAGGGGACCTCCACCCAAGGCCTCCTTCTGTGCTAAGAGCGGAGTTCCTGGAGTTGGAATGTCCTGCCCCCCAAGCCTTACCCCCCTGGAGAGGCCCAGTCAGGGCAAAGACCATGGGAACGCCCAGGCCCACCCCATCCAGAGACACTCCCACCAGCTCCTGCTCCAAAGTCCCTCAGTCACTGTCACAAACAAAGAGCAGCACACATGGGAGGAAATCACAAGAAGATGCCCACCCAGAGGACAGCACAAGGGGTGGTAAGGGCATGAGACCACACGGGGCACAAGAGAACTTACAGAAACTGCGCTGTGGCTTTGAGAGGGCCCAGGACCTCACGCCCCGAGCCAGCTTCCGCTCAGGACTCCACGAGACTCTGCGGCTCTTCTGTCCCACACTCCCGGACAGACTCCCCCAACCAGACCTCCCCCACAAGCCCAGCTGTGTCCTGCTAATCGTGGAATGGAAAGGGGTGCCCTGCAGGGGTGTGGCAGGAGGGTCCTAAGAAGGCCAGCACGTTTCACCCAGTGTTACTGCTGTGCTCGCTGACAGATGGGGGGCCTCCAGGTGGGCCTGATCTAACCCCATGCGCTGCTGAAAAGCAGTTTCCTTCAGGTGGTGATACAGGGAGCATCAGAGACTGGATCCAGGTGCCTCCACAGGCTATGAGAATGAAGGGCCCCATGGAAGGCCATGGAGAACGGACCCCAGCTGACAGCAAGCAAGAAATAGGCCCTCGGTCCCACGGCTGCAGGGACTGGCCCAACCCCCAGAAGCCCGGTGCCTCGAGACAAGAGCCCAGCCGGCCAGCGCACCCCGACTCGGCCCCTGAGCCCCTAAGCTCAGGGCATCTGACCTGCAGAACTGTGAGCTATGACCAGGCGTTGTTCATGCCTGCACAGAACACTCACAGCTGGGTTAGAGCCAGAACCGCAGTCTCCAGGGCAGCAGCCAAGATCGCCAGAGGAGCCTCTCCTCAGGGTGCACGTTCTCAGCTCTTCGCCACGAAATTACCCACCAGCGGCCAACAGGTGGGCCCAGGAGCCTCTTCTGTGTAATGTTCCATTAGAGAAAATCTCAGAAGCTCTCAGGCATGGCACCTGCTCCCAGAGCACCCGCCCCCCCACCCCCCGCAAGTCCAGCTGCTGGAGAGGCCGCTGCAACCTTGCAACACCAGCAGGTGCACCTAACAGCTGCTCAGACAACCCGCCTGACCCAAAGACTAGCTTTACCTTCTGCGTCTTTCAGCAATCCCAGCGTGCTAACTCCCCAAAACTTTACTAGGGCCAACGTGTTTTCTTTCAAAACAACAGGTAATGTTTCTTTTCCCAATAAATCCCTAGCACGCTCTTTGTTTTGGGAACCAAAGACCACCATGGTCTGTGTGTATGCCTGAACTGCAATTCTGTTTTTCCAAATAAAACTTTTTGTTTAGAGATTCATCTGTATATTTTCTTTCTTTTTTTTTTTTTTTTTTTTTGAGACGGAGTCTTGCTGTCACCCAGGTTGGAGTGCAGTGGTGCGACCTCAGCTCACTGAAACCTCCGCCGCCTGGGATCAGGTAATTCTCCTGCCTCAGCCTCCTGAGTAGCTGGCATTACAGACGTGCATCATGATGCTCGGCTAATTTTTGTATTTTTAGTAGAGACAGGGTTTCACCATGTTGGCCAGGCTGGTCTCGAACTGCTGACCTCAGGTGATCCGCCCGCCACAGCCTCCTAAAGTGTTGGGATTACAGGTGTGGGCCACCACACCCAGCCTCATCTGTGTTTTTCTTTTTTGAGATGGAGTCTCGCTCTGTCACCAGGTGCCAGGCTAGAGTACAGTGGCACAATCTTTGCTCACTGCAACCTCCACCTCCCAGGTTCAAGCGATTCTCCTGCCTCAGCCTCCCAAGTAGCTGGGACTACAAGCACACACCACCACACCCAGCTAATTTTTGTATTTTTTTTTTTTTTAGTAGAGATGGGGTTTCACCATGTTGGCCAGGATGGTCTCAATCTCTTGACCTCGTGATCCGCCGGCCTCGGCCTCCCAAAGTGCTGGGATTACAGGTGTGAGCCACTGCGCCCGGCCACAACTGTGTATTTTCATTTGACTTTGACAAGTATTAATAAACTCTCACAAGCCCATTACACGAACTCAAAACTTACCAGCTGACATCCCATTTCCTTCCACTGAGTGCCCACCCTCTCCTCTCCCCACTGGGTTCTTCCCAGCAACTCCTACACAGCATCCTTTCACCTGCAGGCATTTCCAATTATCTCCAAAGATGAGACCTCTTCCTTCAAGACCACCCACGGCTGGCTTCAGCAGCACATACGCTAAAACCAGAAAAATACAGAGAAGATTGGCATGGGCCCTGTGCGAGGATGACGGCAAATTCGTTAAGTGTTCCATAAAAAAAAAATTAAAGAACACAACCACTATACACTATCACACTTTCTTTTATTTCATTTCATATTTTAAGACTGAGTCTCACTCTGTTGCCCAGACTAGAGTGCAGTGGCACGATCTTGGCTCACTGCAACCTCCGTCTCTCAGGTTCTAGCGATTCTCTGGCCTCAGCCTCCCGAGTAGCTGGGATTACAAGTGCTCACCACCGTGCCCAGCTAATATTTATATTTTTAGTAGAGATGGGGTTTCACCATGTTGTCCAGGCTGGTCTCAAACTCCTGACCTCAAGGGATCCGCCCAACAAAGCCTCCCAAAGTGCTGGGATGACAGGGGTGAGCCACTGCACCTGGCCCACTATCATACTTTAAAAAACAAATTCCTTTGTGAGGCTGAGGTGGGTGGATCACAAGGTCAGGAGTTCGAGACCACCCTGACCAAAATGGTGAAACCCCGTCACTACTAAAAATACGAAAATTAGCCAGGCGTGGTGGCACGTGCCTGTAATCCCAGCTACTCAGGAGGCTGGGAAGATAGAGGTTGCAGTGAGCCAAGATCATGCCAATGCACTCCAGCCTGGGCAACAGAGCAAGACTCTATCTCAAAAAAAAATAAAAACAAAAAGAAATTCCTTATTATCGACTGTCCACGGAGTGCTCAAATTCCCTAATTGTCTCACCATTTAAAACAATCTTTCTGTAAATCAGAATTGAAACAAAGTCCAATGCATTTGAATAGACTTTTGGATTATCTTTTTATTTTTAATGTAATCTACTTTAATTCCAATTTTTAGAAAACTATTTTGGAAAATTTCAGGTATATGCAGAAGCAGAATTATAAGCACTCCCTACTGACAGAGACTGTTCTTAACCAAACTTGAGTCTGGCTCCTCAGTCCTCCTCTTTGGCAAGGGCTGTCCTTGGCTTAGACCTTGACCTACTTCGTCCAGTTTCAGCAAGACTCCCGCTGGTCGGCTCAGTGAAAACCCCCACGCCTGGTATCTGACCTCCCTCAACATGGGGTTAATTCCTCCTCCTTCCTACTCTGCAGCTCGTCACCCTGGCCTGCCTTCAGCAAGACCTTCTACCCCATGTCTCCTCATGGGAATTTTCCAACTCTGCTTCTCAGCTTACATCCCCAGGTGTTCTTGTTGTGTTTGGGGTTGAGCTCAATCTCTCTCCCCTACTGTAAAACCCCACTACGGCAGCGTCTCTTGTAAAAGTCAGCCTTACCATCTTTAACAAGTGTCATAAAAACTTCTTCTTGGCCAGGCACAGTGGCTCACTCCTGTAATCCCAGCACTTTGGGAGGCCAAGGCGGGTGGATCACCTGAGGTCAGGAGTTTGAGACCAGCCTAACCAATATGGCGAAACCCCATCTCTATAAAAGTACGAAAAAAAAAAAAAAAGATAGCTGGGCATGGTGGCACACACCTGGAATCCCAGCTACTTGGGAGGCTGAGGCAGGAGAATCACTTGAACCTGGGAGGTTGAGGTTCCAGTGAGCCGAGATCAGGCCACTGCACTGCACTCCAGCCTGGGGGACAAGAGCAAAACTGTCTAAAACAAACAAACAAAAAAAAACTTCTTTAACACCAGGCATCTATCACCCAGTCTTAGTCTTAAGATTCTTTTAGCCCAGCTAGGCGCAGTGGCTCACTCCTGTAATCACAGCACTTTGGGAGGCTGAGGCAGGCTGATCACAAGGTCAAGAGATCGAGACCATCCCGGCTAACTCAGTGAAATCCTGTCTCTACTAAAAATACAAAAAATTAGCCAGCTGTGGTGGCACGCACGTGTAGTCCCAGCTGCTCGGAGGCTAAGGCAGGATAATCACTTGAACCCAGGAGGCGGAGGTTGCACTGAGCCGAGATCGTGCCACTGCACTCCAGCCTGGGCAACAAAAGATTCTTTTAACCCACAGGAAGCACCCAGACTTCAAACTTTACAGGTAACACTCAACAGCTAGGTATACAAGGGCATTTCCTTAACCTAATAAAAGACTGCATATGCAATGGTCAAAGACAGGAAGCTTCCCACTGAAATCAAGCATAAGACAAGGATGTCCACTCTCACCACCGCCATTCAACATCATACTGGAGGCTTTAACCAGAGCAAACAGGTAAGCAGATGAAATAAGGCATCCAGATCAGAAAGAAAGAAGTACATTATCTCTATGTGCAGTTGGCACGATCTTGTATACAGAAAATCCAGGCCAGGCGCAGTGGCTCACACCTGTAATCCCAGCACTTTGGGAGGCCGAACAGGTGGATCACCTGAGGTCAGGAGTTCAAGACCAGCCTGGGCAACATGGCAGAACCCCGTCTCTACTTTAAAAAATACAAAAACTAGCTGGGCGTAGTGCCACACACCTGTAATCCCAGCTATTTGGGAGGCTGAGGTGGGAGAACCACTTGAACCTGGGAGGCAAAGGTTGTAGTGAGCTGAGATTGCACCACTGCACTCCAGCCTGGATGACAGAGTGAGATTGTCTCAAAAAAAAAATCCTACAGAATCCACAAAAACTATTAGAGTTAATAGGTAAATTTAGCACAGTTGCAGAGCATAAGATCAATATGCAAATATCAGATATATTTCTAATCAGCAGACACAAGCAAACTGAAAATGAAATTAAGAAAACAATTCCGGGCTGGGCGCAGTGGCTCACGCCTGTAATCTCAGCACTTTGGGAGGCTGAGGTGGGCAGATCACAAGTTCAGGAGATCGAGACCGTCCTGGCTAACACGGTGAAACCCGTCTCTACTAAAAATACAAAAAATTAGTCGGGCCTGGTGGCACACACCTGTAATCCCAGCTACTTGGGAGGCTGAGGCAGAAGAATTACTTGAACTCAGGAGGCAGAGATTGCAGTGAGCAGAGATCTTGCCACTGCACTACAGCCTGGGCAACGGTGTGAGACTCCATCTCAAAAAAAAAAAAAAAATTACATTTCCAGCTCTCAGCACAGCCGGGATGGCAGCAGAGTGCCAAAGCGGCATGCAGCAGACACAACCAGAGATGGCCCAGCACAAGGCAGACACAACCACGACAGCCCAGCACGCGGCAGACAACCAGGACGGCACCACTCCTCACTGGAGAGCAGGCACCAGAAAACAGCACACACAATCTGACGTGACGCAGAGAAAATACCACATTAAACAGCTCCTGAGTTCCAAGACCAGGTGCTTAGTTCATCTATGGAAACCTTATTTAAAAGCACACAATTAGCTCAAACTGATTCATCCTTCCGAACGGATACACAGCCTGCCGTCAACCCGTGGAGATACCACATTTCTCAAAAGCAAAACCCAACTATTGTTCCATCAGGCTTTTTTCTTTGTTCTCCTGGACACAGAAAGCTATTTACATGATTATCTGACACAAGTAAGCATCAGAGGAGAGAGCAGAGGGAGGGAACGTGAGCAACAGCTGCAGGCCTAAGGCCTTTTCAACCTTTTTTGGTTCTAATCTTTGAAAAAGATAGAGTCATCTTTTTCAACTGATTGTTACCACAGTAACAATCTGACAAGATCATTTATCTAAAACAAAAACCAACAAAAAGGACCCCTGGCACATGAGGGAGATGCCAGACCCCCTTGCTACACTTGGGCCCCCACACAAACGTGCAAGAGCCGGATTTCTACACCTGTCAGAGGCGGCTCACATTACCAGCCTGTTCTGCAGACCTGTGGATTCTGACTCTGCTCACGTGGAAGCAAAGCCTGGAAAAAGAACAGGGAGGCAGGTCCCAACTCCACCACAAAGGCCAGGCTCTCAGGACGAAAGCAGATCTCACCCCGCGCCCTCACTACCCCATTCCCTTGCCACCCCGTTTCACCTCCCACTACAAAGAAAACGGATAAAGAGAACAAACCTCACCTGACAGTAAGACTGTCCTGTCCTGGATTTTCTTTTGAATGGAGAATTTATTTTCTTCTTTCAAGCACTGCTATAAGTCACAAGAGAACAGGGTTACACTGAGGACATTTCTGTGAAACGTCACAACAAACAGAACTTCTGTGAAAACACTAGAATGAACCCCACCACGGCATCCTGCACGTGGCCAGAGGGCAGACAGGCACAACTCTCAGGATAGGAGCCGGCCAGGTCCAGGCCACTCACTCCCCGACCCGAGGCTGCTGCCCTTACAGTTCAGCCAAAGTCTGGCAGCAGCCATCGAGGGATTCCAGGCAACTGGTAACTGACCGTCCCAGGATGGACGAGCGTGCGGTCCCCACACCTAACACCGGCTCCTTTTACACCCCACACATGACAGGCAGCATGCTGGCAGCAGATCCAACCCTCCAATGTGGCATAAATGCACCTTGCGTGAACACAAAGTACATACTTTTTAATTTATCTAAGTAAACGATCAAAAAAGCTTTTAATACTTGTAAAATATTCATTTAACTCATTTAAAAGGTTCACGAGGCTGAGTGCAGTGGCTCATACTTGTAATCCCAGCACTCTGGGAGAGGATTGAGCCTAGGAGATCTAGACCAGCCTGGGCAACATAGGGAGATCCCATCTCTACCAAAAAAAAAAAAAGAAGAAGAAGAAGAAGAATTAGCCGGGCATGGTGGTACATGCCAGTAGTCCAGCTACTCAGGAGGCTGAGGTGGGAGGATCACTTGGGCCCAAGAGGTTGAGGCTGCAGTGAGCTATGATCACCACCACACTCCAGCCTAGGCAATAAAGCGAGACCCTGTCTCAAAAAAAAGTTCATGAGTAAAAACAAAAATTAAGAACACAACATATTGAACATATTAAAAATTGTGATTTAAAAATGAAACATTTGCTATGCATTATGAGCAGATTAAAAAGAAAAAAATAATAAATAATAAAATAAAAATGAAACATGAAGTCCAGGTGTGGAGGCTCACGCCTGTAATCCCAACACTGTGGGGCAAGGAGTTCGAGATCAGCCAGAGCAACAAAGTGAGACCCTGTTTCTAGAAAAATTAAAAGCACTAGGCTGAGTGAGGTGGCTCACACCTGTAATCCCAGCACTTTAGGAGGCTGAGGTGGGCGGATCACCTGAGGTCAGGAGTTCTAGACCAGCCTGGCCAACATGGTGAAACCCCATATCTACTGAAACTACAAAATTAGCCGGGTATGGTGGTGCATGACTGTAGCCCCAGCTACTCAGGAGGCTGAGGCTGGAGAATCCCTAGAACCTGAGAGGCAGAGGTTACAGTGAGCCAAGATTATGCCACTGCACTCCAGCCTGGGTGACAAGAGTGAAACTCCATCTCAAAAGAAAAAAAATGTTGGACGCAGTGGCTCACGCCTATAATCCCAGCACTTTGGGAGGCCAAGGTGGGCGGATCACGAGGTCAGGAGTTCAAGACCAGCCTGGCCCATATGGTAAAACCCCCATCTCTACTCAAAATACAGAAATTAGCCAGGCGTGCTGGCACATATCTGTAGTCCCAGCTACTCGAGAGGCTGAGGCAGAAGAATCACTTGAACCTGGGAGATGGACACTGCAGTGAGCCAAGATCACACCATTGCACTCCAGCCTGGGTGACACAGCAAGACTCTGCCTGTAAATAAAAATTAATAATATAACTAAATTAAAATGAAACACTAGTAGTAAATAAAAGGTTCAAACCTTGTCTTCGCCCGTCTTCCCTGATTTTTGTTTAGCTTCTTCACTTTGAGCTTCTTTGCATTTTCCAGCTTTATCTGCCAATACTCTCTCTTCCTTTAATCAAAAAAACATGTTCCTATAACTCCAAAGAAGAAAGAGGCATCACCAATGCCAAAATGATGTTTTTGACAGAAAGAAACATCAACTTCACAGGAGGGCAGTGACCTCACGCCCCTTCCAGTCCTCCTCAGGTCCCATCCTAGGCTCTGGTTCACACACCACCTGCAGCCCAGAGAGCTCCTCCCAACCGTCCTCCACTGGTGTAGTGATGAGGTTACACCTGAATGTCACAAAATCAGGCCAGGAGGAGAAGCACCCCCAGCAACAATATCTATCGTCATAAACATGCAAAGGCTGCTGCCTCCCAAAAGCACTGTTACCTCTCTAGGACAACTTTAGCATCGCTGGGAACCGCTTCAAATCGGGCCCCTGACCATCTCCCATGGCCTGTCTACCTGCAACTGAGTGTCCCCAACTGCAAGAAAACACACACGTCCCTGAGGCCCTGGGGAGAGCAGCAGGACCGTTCCACAGAGGTAAGCCTGGACACAGGCAGCAAGGACACTGCTGTACTCATGGCTGGAGTGACGCCGAAACCACGGCAGTGGCCGAGAGGGCAGGAGAGGCCTCTGTCGGCTCCACCCACCAATGCATGTGCTTATTCCTGACACCACTACTACACAACCAGGCTCTCTACAAATCTTCCGTTAGCCCGTGCCAAACATCTTCCCGAGCCTTTTTTTTTTTTTTTTTTTGACATGGAGTCTCACTGTATTGGCAGGCCAGAGTGCAATGGTGTGATCTCGGCTCCCTGCAACCTCCACCTCCCAGGTTCAAGTGATTCTCCTGCCTCAGCCTCCCGAGTAGCTGGGACTACAGGCACCCACCACCACACCCAGCTAATTTTTTGTATTTTTAGTAGAGATGGAGGTTTCACCATGTTGGCCAGGATGGTCTCAATCTCTTGACCAAGTGATTCGCCCACCTCAGCCTCCCAAAGTGCTGGGATTTATAGGCGTGAGCCACCACGTCCGGCCCTTCCCAGGTCTTATATGCCATCATGTTCACAGTTTTTAAATCACTATTAAGTAAAGCAATTTTTTTTTTTTTAGAGAAGGAGTTTCACCATGTTGGCCAGCATGGTCTCAATCTCCTGACCTCATGATCCGCCCGCCTCGGCCTCTCAAAGTGCTGGGATTACAGGCGTGAGCCACCACACCCAGCCTAAGTAAAGCATTTTTTTTGTTTTAGAGACAGGGTCTCACTATGTTGTCCAGGCTGGTCTCAAACCCTCAGCTCACACGATCCTCCTTCCTCACCCTCCCAAAGTGCTGGGATTACAGGTGTGAGCCACTGCACTGGCCCTTAAGTAGACTATTTTGAAGGCTGCATAGAGACTCCCATGAAAATAGCCAGTTCATGGGTTTCAGCTGGGAACTTACCGCTTTAGATGCGTCAGACCGAAAGGAAAAGAAAAACAGCTGCAAACCGGAGGCGCTGAGGCGGCCGCAAGCAACGTGATCCAGGAGCAGGGAGGCCGGTCACAGCCCAGGAGAAGAAAGGGGCAGGGGAAAGGCCAGCTCCACGAGGAAAGGCCCTGGGGCAAGCGCATCCAAAGCAGTCCCTCTGGGGCAGGGGACAGAGCCGGATACTATCAGCCACGGCCATTTCCAGGCCCTCTTCCTGGGCAGCCCTCTTCCTGGTGCCAGCCCTCTTCCTGGCACCGCTGGTCAGGTGCAGGGCCCAAGCAGAAAGTCAGGGGGCAAGGGAGTGATGGGGGTGGGGCAGCGAGGGGAAAGGACACCAAGGGGGAGGGCCGCAAGGGGGAGGCAAACGAACCGGGAAGAGGACAAGGGGGCCTGCAGGGGGGACACCAAAGGAGGGCCCAGGGAGGTGGAGGAAACACTGAGCGCAGAGGAGGGGCGCATGGAGGAGGAGGGGACACGTTGGTGGCGTGGTGCGGAGCGGGAGGTCCACGGAGGGGTCGTCACCAAGAGCGCGACCTGAGTCACCCACAGGAAGAGCGCCCCCGAGGGCACGGCCTGACCCCTCCCTCCCGGCGGCCCCGCGCCCGCAGGCCGAGTCCCACCTCCTCTGCAGCTCCTCCAGGGCCCACCCGGAGCCACTCCACCACGGCTCCACCGACCCGTTTCCCCCAGGTCTGCTAGGAGACGCCGGGAAGGGCCTCGGGCCCGCGCATGCGCAGCCCCCGCCAGGTGCCAGGCCTTGACGCCGTGGGTGCTGCCGGGAAGGGGGCGGGCTGCGCAGGCGCAAGAAAGTCCACGCGGTGGCCACGTGGGGCGTCTGGTGGCCACGCTCAGCAGGGCTCTGGGCTCGTGCGCTCTGCGGGCCGCGGTGCTGGCGAGCACTCAGGAGGTGGGTGGGAGGCGGCTGGCCTGGGTGGAGGGGCGCTCCTGGGCTGCTGTGTTGTGGTGGATCCTCGCCAGACCCTGCGGGACTTTTGCGATTCTGAAGATAAACAGGATCGTATTTTGAGAAAAGTTCACGGAGCAAGGCCTGAGGTACGAGCTGTCATCGGGTGGCATCGGCCTAGCAGCCTGCATATTGCTTACGAGAGTCTCCACTCAGCCTGAATGTCGTGCCTGGGAGAAGGGCTGCCAGGCCACACCGGTGGGGTGCTGTGAGTCTGGGGTGACATGAGAGAAACTGAGTCTGGAAAATTGAGCGGATGTAGCCACAGTGGCGAATGGACGAAGGCCCTCAGGCCGAGAGGGAGCTGTGTGGACAAGGGCACAGCGAGTGGCCGCGGATGGCCAGTGTGGAGCACGGCTCCCTCCAAAGCAGGCCCTTCCTGCAGGTATTTTATCAGAGAGGTGGACCCGGGAAGCACTGTAAGGGAGCAGGGAGTAGATGTGTTGGGGAACAGGTGAGTGCCGTGGCCCCTGAACTAGGCCTCCGGGAGGCATCTGGGAGAGAACAGGGTGACACAGTTCCGAGTGGATTTGCTCTGGTTTCCAGGGACTATCCATGCCGCCCCCACCTCCACCAGCTGCACTTCCAGCAGGCCTGGGCACAGGCCAGCACTGAGGAAAGCCCTCAGACAGGAAGTTACAGGTTGGCGGGGGGGGGGGGCGTTGGAATGCGTGGGAGAGGCACGGTGCCGAGGGTCAGCCATGGCGTTGGAGTGCGTGGGAGAGGCAGGGTGCCGAGGGTGTCAGCCATGGCGTTGGAGTGCCTGGGAGAGGCACGGTGCCGAGCGTCAGCGCCCTGCATGTGTGCCGTGTGTGTCCTGGGGCTGGGGAAAGGCCTCGGGTGTGGATATGATGGCGCAGGCACCGTGGAGCAACACCCACACATGATCCCGTGTGCATTGTGGAGAGATGAGGGCTGCCATGGGCACACTGCTGGCAGGGCGGGAGGAAACGGGGCTTGGTCAGGCCAGAGACAGCAGGAACCTAAAGGGCGGCCTGCAGAGGTTGAGGTTAGGTGTCTGATAATTAGGGCGTGGAAATGAGAATAAGCAAATTGAGGATGGTGCCCAGGCTTCCAGTGTGGGTGAGTGGCGCTGTCTTCTGACCCTAAAGCCCCATCGCAGGAAGGAGAACTGCCTGGAAAACGTCCACTTGGGGAAGACAGAGGAGGTTATGACAAACACACTCCTTCACTTTACAACCTGGCTATTTTATGACAAGTTTTAGTGTATTTGTTTGAGGTTATTAAAGATGCCATTTTACAGCCTTCTTAACAAATGGACTCAGGCAGATAGCTGCTTTCCTGTTGAGGTGAATGATGGCCAGGCCAGGCAGCCCTTTGTGGAGCAGGCACCGCAGAAACTTCGCATACAGATGGCCTCTCATCTACAGTGGCGCCGGGGTTTCTAGAGCCACAGACGCTGGACTCATTTTATTCAGAACGCCACAGAAACACTAACCAAAAAAGGAGACCAGGAAGGCAGCATAGATCATGTGCTTCTTAAAAAGCCCACCGTCAGCGTCAGTGCGAACACCATTACCGCTCAGTCACCGAGATTAAAAATTAGTCACACGTGGAAAATAGAAACAGGTTTTCAGAGAGAAGGCGGCTTTGGTTCCACTGAATAATGTCCCTCTTTTGCTTTGTAAATAGATGATCTGTATTTCCTGATGATGTATATTTTCGAGGGTAGCTCTGCTAGGTGGTCTCAGATTTGGGGTAAAAGACTTGCTGTCTGTTGACTGTCTGGGAGGGGATCAAAAAATAAAAATTGTATCCAAAAATGTCTGACAAGGTATTCAGTAGTGACATCAGAGACTCCATCCAGAATGAATCTAGATTAGGTTCAAATTATTAACAATCCGTGGAATTAAGTACTTTTTTCTTGGCCAGGCCTGGTGGTTCATGCCTGTAATCCCAGCATTTTGGGAGGCCGAGGCAGGCAGATCACTAGAGGCCAGGAGTTCGAGACTAGCCTGGGCAATATAATGAAACCCCGTCTCTACTAAAAATACAAGAATTAGCCAGGCGTGGTGGCAGGCACCTGTAACCCCAGCTACTTGGGAGGCTGAGGCAGGAGAATCTCTTGAGCCTGGGAGATGGAGGTTGCAGTGAGCCGAGATCACGACTCTGCACTCCAGTCAGGACAACAAAGCAAGACTCCATCTCAAAATTAAATTTAAATTTTTTTAAAAAAAGAACTTTTTTCTTGTATGTGTCACTAGACTTCGGAGAGACACAGTCCTCATCCGAGCCACCCTGGGGCTGGCCCTTGCCCCTCTCCTTCCCTGAAAGCCCTGGTCCAGCCCAGCCTTCAGCCTCCTGAGTGTCCGTGTACCTCGGCTGGGCCCCAGCCCCTGTCCTCAGCCTGTCCTGCCCACTTCCCCTCCCTGGCCGCTCTGGGCAGAGGCCTTGCTTCCTGTGTCACTGACACATGAAGACAATCTGCAGAGATTCCCAACACGGCATCTGTCCCGCCTGTGCCCCCACCCCGCCCCACCCCTACTCCCCTCTATCTTCGCTCCTGTTACTGTGGTAGAACTCTTCACGCCCCTGTTAAAGGCCAGCCACCCGTCAGCCCTCCCCTGGCCCCACAACCAGTACTGCACCTGCCTCAGAATTCAGGTGTCCTCACTCCCTGTGTCCATCTCTGCTCCTCTGGTGCACGTTGATCCCCATTAAAGCACTCTCATTCTCTGGCTGGGCACAATGGCTCACACCTGTAATCTCAACACTTCAGCAAGGCAGGCGGATCACTGGAGCCCAGGAGTTCGAGACCCTCCTGGGCAACATGGGGAGATGCTGTCTCTACAAAAAATACAAAAATTAGCCAGGCATAGTGCTACATGCCTGTAATCCCAGCTGCTTGGGAGGCTGAGGACGGAGGATTGCTTCAGACCAGGAGTTCAAGACTGCAGTGAGCCGTGATCACACCACTACACTCCAGTCTGGGCAACAGAGTGAGACAGCCTGTCTCAAAAAAAGAAAAAGTCTCACTCTCACATCCCACTGAGGCCACTTCCATCGGGGTCTCCACCAGCCTCCTCCACACTGGGCAGTCCTGCCGTCAATGGAAATGGATGGTGCACGCACTGGTTACTAGCTTCCTTTGGAACTGATTCCTCCCTGGGTTCCTGGGGGTCACCCAGCCGTTTCTGCTGCCCTCCTCCTTGGGCCCACTATCGTGAACTATCCTGGCACTCTGTTCCCGTGGCTGTATAGCAAAGGTCTACAGCGTGGACCTTGGCCTCCAGCCCGGCCCTGAGCTTGAGACTCGGCAGCCTTCAGGACATCTCCCCTGAGTGTCTGACAAGCCCCAGCACAGCATCCAAACCCAAGGATCTGTCTGCTGAAGCCTCTTCCTCCCAAACCGTCTCCATCTGCTGGTCACACCACCCTTCTCTGAGCTGCCAAGGCCAAGTTCACGTCTGAGCCTCTACACCCCTTCTGCCCACTGCCCACGTGAACCCACTGGTAACCCTCACACACACTCCAGTTTCACTGCTCCACGGCGGTGGTCCCTCTGCACCAGGCTGGACCGCAGAAGGCCATGGACGGCTTCAGTTGTATAAAACATGCCGCAGGTGCGTCCAGCTGCCAGGATCAGTGCCCAGTAAGTGCCCACTGCCGACACCCAGCACACTGCGCCCGGGGCACCCTCACCAAGGCGCTGTCCTAAAGATGAAACTGGCAGCCAGAAGAAAGCCCATGCCAGGCGACTTGGTCACATTTAGGACAATAATTTGTTCCCCTTCCCCATATCCTTTTCCCTTTATTTGCCAGAAAAGAGCAGTTCCCCAGAGGCCAGCAGGCCAAGCATGGACATCTCTCTCCCTCCCCAAGCGCACACTCAGCACCTCAGCGTCCTGGAGGGACAGGAGCACACACAGCCTGGGAAGGTCCCAGAGCAAGGTGGGTGCTCCTTGCTGACAGAGGCCCCACCACCAGGGCCTGGCAGGGTACCCAGAAGAAGAGGGCTTTAAAGAGCTCTCTCTGTCCCCATGTGGCTTCTACCATGCTCCCTGCAAGCTGATGTTCTCAGTAGCTTTCTTTTTAACTTGTCTTCAAATAAGAATAAATACGCATGTCTGTTCTCTGGGGCTTTAGACAGCCCCGAGCTGACCCCGTGACTGGGGTGGGATTGATGGGCCGTCGCACCAGGAAGCCAGGTGCATCTTTTACTAAAGATGGTTCTGAATGATGCATGGCTTTCTCACGAACACAAAAGTGTTGATTGTATTTACAAACAATTCATTTTCACGTTCTGTTGATCCTGCCCCAGCCGTCCCTTGTGATGCCTCCACAGATGACGCATCGATGGCTATTACCGCCATTGATTAAGGCTCCCTGGCCGCCCCGTGGTGCCTGTCACTCCATTCATCACAGGCAAGCGCCCGCATGCAGCAGGAGAGCACGTTCTCTCAGGCCTTATGGTTATCTATTCTTATGGGTTTGTGCACCTCCTAAATACAGGTGCAAGCCCAAACTCCAAGGTCTGTAAGGCCACAGCAGTGGCCAAATACACCAGTTAAATTCCTTGGGTTTAGCCAATCCTCCAAAGCCTACCTACTCTGCTCCTCATTCTGAAAAAAAATGCCAATGTGCATACAAGGGGCAGCAACCCCAACTAATGAAGCCTTCCAACCAGAAGGAGAGTTGAAGTAAGCACCAGCCTTCTGCGTCAGGCCGTCAACTTTTAGGGCTGACCTGAAAGACCCCAAGCCCGAATGCCCAGCACCCACTGGGCAAGGGGCAGTCAGTCCCCAGCGTGCCCTAATGCGAGCCAAGCAGGACACTTCTGGAATCAGCTGCTTTCTCCCGATTTCTCTATCTAGACCACATTCTTCTGCTGCCTCTCTGGTTCAGTGGTGGCGTTCCCCTGAGCTTGACTGGGCTCTGCACATGGGCTAGTGTGCAGGGGAGAGGCTGGCGCTTTGAGGAGTCCTGGCTTCCAGCTCACAGCCACTGGGCCTTGGGTGAGTTGGTCAGTCTCTCCAGACCTTAGTCCAGACCTTGGGGTCTTCACCCAGGCATTGGAGGCTCAGAAAGGAATCCAGGTTCCTGCCTGTCTGGAAAATTTGCATGTTCCTGGTGGCACCAAGAGCCTACCAGGCTCACACTTGCAGAGTACTGGTCCGTCTAAAAACATAAACAGGCTGGGTGCAGCAGCTCATACCTGTAATCCCAGCACTTTGGGAGGCCAAGGTGGGCCGACTGCTTGAGCTCAGAGTTTGAGACCAGCCTGGGCAACATAGGGAGACCCCATCTCTACAAAAAAATACAAAACCTAGCAGGGTGTGGTGGTACATGCCAGCAGTTCCTGCTACTTAGGAGACTGAGGTGGGAGGATTGCTTGAGCCTGGAAGATAGAGGCTGCAGTGAAGTGAGCCATGATCACACCACTGCACTCCAGCCTGGGCAACAGAGGGAGACCCTGTCTCAAAAAAAAAAAAAAAAAAAAAAAGCCAGTCACGTGGCTCACACCGGTAATCCCAATACTTCGGGAGGCTGAGGCAGGCAGATCACTGGAGCTCAGAAGTTCAAGACAAGACCAGCCTGGGCAACAGGGCGAAACCCTGTCCCAATTTATTTTTATAAATTACAAAACATAAAAGAGCATAAAGCAGCCCTGTCATCAATGATCCTCTCCCCTGCAGAAGGTCCCTGCGCTCACAGCCACGCCTCTCCCGCCGCCCTCCGTCTCCTGCCTTATCACACCAAAGCTCTCGTCTACTTTCTCACCTCCCATCCTCTCATTTAACTCCTAATTTTTTTAACTTCAGAAGTGCACAATATACATGTAACAAACCCACACATGCACCTCCAAATCTAAAATAATTTTAAAAAACAAAAAGGAAACTCTAAATTTTAAGTGCAATGATGCATTCTTGCTGTACCAAGTCCAGTAATAGAGAAGCATGCAAAGCAAAAGGCCGCACCACCCCCCAGCCAACACACTCAACTGAGGAAGCCAGAAATGGTGGAATAGGGGATGGAGCTGGCGCTGGCACACTCAGTCTGGGCTCCTGCAAACATAAACCTATGTGAGTTTGCTTCCTTTTTTAAAAAATACCAAAATGGAATTTTTTTCCACACACATTATTCTGCAGTTTGTTTTATTCCATTTCAATATAGATAGCTTTTTTTTTTTTTTTGGAGATAGAGTCTGGCTCCATCACCCAGGCTGGAGTGCAGTGGCATGATCTCAGCTCACTGCAACCTCCGGCTCCCGGGCCCAAGAAGTTCTCTCCCACCTCAGCCTGCTGAATAGCTGGGACTACAGGCACCGGCCATCATGCCCAGATAATTTTTGTATGTTTTTGTAAAGATAGGTTTCACCATGTCGCCCAGGCTAGTCTCGAGCTCCTGCCTTGCCCTCACAGAGTGCTAGCATTACAGGTGTGAGCCACTGTGCCCGATCAGTGCATATGACTTTTATATATAATAACTGCATATATCCATAGCATGGAAATGCCAGTATATGTTTGTCCTGCCTCTGTTAAAGAGCATTGGGGTTATATTCAGGTTTTTATTTTGTTTCTATTAATTCTGACATTTTTACCTTAGAAGGCTTAATTTCAAAAAGTGGGGCCATTGAAGCAAAGAGCACACATATTTTCAATTTTAATAGCTTCTTCCTGATTTCCTACAAGGCTTCATGTCTTCACAGCATCCGAGCAGATCCTGGGAATGCCTGCTTTTGCTCATCCTTATCAGCACTGCATGTTATCAATCTCTCAAATTTTTGACAGTCTAATGAGTTAAACTGGGTATCTCATGGTTGCTTGGTTTACCTTTCCCTGAATACCAGTGCAGGAGAATGTGGGTCCGTGGGTGCTGGTAACTTGCATTTTCTTTTTTTTTCCTTAGAGATGGGATCTTGCTTTGTCACCCAGGCTGGAGTCCAGTGTCACAATCATAGCTCTCTGCTGCCTCAAACTCCTGTGCTCAAGGGATCCTCTCACCGCAGGCTCTTGAGTAGCTGGAATTTACAGGTGCACACCATTGCATCCAACTCAGTTCTTTTATTTTTTTAGAGATGGAGCATCTTGCTGTGTTGCCCAGGCTGGTCTCGAACTCCTGAGCTTGAGTGATCCTCCCACCTTGGCCTTGACCAACAAGAATGAGCTTGAAATGTACGTTCCTATATAACGTCTTCCTAGACAAGCCTGTAGCTTCCTCACATTTGTGAAGGAAAATGTGTCAATTTTCATTTCTGTTTTTTTTTTTTTTAGGCAAGTGATCCTTTTTTTTGAGATTGATTCTTGCTCTGTCACCCAGTCTGGAGTGCAGTGACACAGTCTCGGCTCACTGCAACCTCTGCTTCCCAGGTTCAAGTGATTGCCTCAGCTTCCTGAGTAGCTGCGATAATAGGCACCACCACCACGCCTGGCTAATGTTTGTATTTTTAGTAGAGACCAGATTTCACCATGTTGGCCAGGATGGTCTTGATCTCTTGACTTCGTGATCTGCCTGCCTCAGCCTCCCAAAGTGCTGGGATTACAGGCCTGCACTACCAGGCCTGGCTGCAAGTAATCTTTATGTAGTGTCTTAGTCTGCTTAGGCTGCCATAATAAAATACCACAGACTGGATGGTTTAAACAACAGAGATAAATTTTCTCAGAGTTCTGGAGGCTGGGAAGTTCAAGATCAAGGTGCCAGACAATTCAGCTCCTGCTGAGGGCTCCCTGCTGGCTTGCAGACAGCTGCCTTCTTGATGTGTCCTCCGTGGTCGTGGGGGAGAAAGAGTGATCTGTGGAGTCTCTGTTGGCACCGTCCTCGTCTTCCTCCTCCTCCATCTGTTCATGGATAAAATGGGGCCAGGCACGTGGCTCATGCCTGTAGTCCCAGCACTTTGGGAGGCCAAGGCAGGCAGATCACCTGAGGTCAGAAGTTTGAGACCAGCCCGACCAACATGGTGAAACCCCATCTCTATGAAAAATACAAAAATTAGCTGGGTGTGGTGGCATGTCCCTGTTAATCCCAGCCACTTGGGAGGCTGAGGCGAAAGAATCGCTTGAACCTGGGAGGCGGAGGTTGCAGTGAGCCAAGATCATGCCACTGCACTCCAGCCTGAGCAATACGAGTGAAACTCTGTCTCAAAAAAAAGAAAGAAAGAAAGAAAAAAAAGACACGGGAAAATGTGCATCCTTTTGCAAGCTGGAGTAGTGCCTCGAGCCTAGGCAGGCCCTGCAACACTTCATTCTACGGTTATTGGTCTACTCATGCTTTCTCCCTTTTCTTAGGTCAACTTTGATCATTTTTGTCTTGGTACAAAATCAGCCATCATTTCCTTTAGATCAGTTGATTTTCTCTTACAGTTTGTAAGGTCGCTCCTGTAGCTTAGTTATTCCCAGGGAGGTGCACTGGTGTTTTCAGTCTGCAGCCAACCACTACTTGTGGCCAACCTCGCCTGTTCTCATTCTCTTCCTGATCAACAAAACCTTGACTGGTATGGGACAGCGACGTCCACAGCTGCAGTGGCACTCCCATGGCTTCCCTGCAGCCATGTGTGGCTGTGTGCTCTCATTCTGGGGGATTTCTGGGACATGTTGCTGATTTTTCTCTTCTTTCCTCTCTGAAACAGAAAGGCGCTCACAGGAGGAGTGGCCTCACCTTCACCAGGAGGCTGAAGGCACACGCTGGGGTACACACAGGGCAGGAGCCTGGCGTGGCCCCTGTGGCTGCACCCAGCCTCAAGGGAGAAAAGAAACAACTTGCTGCGTCAGAGACAAACCCTAGCCGATACGACCTCTCTGTTCCATCCCAGGAATTTATCAAATTGTTTTTCCCAAACATCAGCTTTTTTGCTTTATGAGTGATGTGAGAAGTAGAAAAGTTCCTTTTTAAAGTTTCCTTTCTTGGTAAATCTTAAGTGTGCTAATAACTTTGTTAAGCCCTCTCCTATGTAAATGTTAGACATGCCATGCTTACAGGCACGTTGTACACTCTATGTCCTTGTACTTAAAACAGGATATCTGTGCCGGATGTGCTCGCAGGCATGTCCCTGCTCTCCACTGCTTTTATCTGTTTAGAAAAGTTTTAAGCTGTTAGCCAATCGGGTTTTAGTTTAGATTGTGAGGACTGGCTCCAGCCAACGGAGATCAGACACAGCAGTTAAGGACAACCCCAAAGGCATTAGGGATAAATCTGTGTTTTCCTTTGTTCATTGTACTCTTGTGGCACAATGGCTAGTGAGAGTGCCCTTCCTGCAGTCCAGGAGGTAAAAATTGTGTTACTGAAAGATCCTTGGTCTCAGTGCTAATTTTTCTTTGTGACACTGAGCATCTATTTCCAACATCTATTCCCAAAAAGTGATAACAATTTTTAATCTTTATTCATTTACTCTCCCTACTTTCTTTTGATTTGGTTAATTTTTATGTGTACATATGCAGTAAAATCACTTAAGGTGACAGCATTTCCTTTGGTTATAGTCTATCAAGTGTAGTTATTTACTTTCTAGTTATTTTTGATCATGTGCAATTTTTGTTTTTTGAGACAAGGTCTTACTCATGTCCCAGGCTGGGGTGCAGTGGCATGTTCAGAGCTCACTGCAGCCTCCAATCCTGGCCTCAAACAACCCTCCTGCCTTGGTTCCCCAAAGTGGGGATTACAGATACGGGCAAAGGGCGTGGGGCTCCGTGCCCTCCCTGGGTGTGCCAACTTCCGGGAACATCCGCACGTTCAGCTCTCCGGAAGCTCCTGCGCCCTGTCCTTTGGGGTTTTGTGGAGGGTTCATCACATAGGCATGTCTGACAACTGTGTATTAATATAAATGGACAAAAAGTACATGATGTAAACCCAGCAAAGGCCTGTCTGCTCAGACTTTCTTGGCCTCTCTGAGCAGCATTCTTACCTCCAGGGGACGGGCAGAACCTTCTCTGGAATGAGGGTCTTCTAACCCACAGATGGGAGTCCTGCCTTGGACAGGTGAAAGGACGGAAGTTCAGAGAAAGAGATTCTGTTTCCTGAGGCCTAAAGTGCCCCAACATTGCAACAGATGAGTGTAATGAGGGTTACGGGAATTAGGAGTCCAGAGCCTGCACTAAAACCTGTATCTATATAATCATCATCTCACAGTGCTGTTCACTAGTTCAACCCAAGCTTGCTGGCGGCTGACCAAGTCTCCTCTCAGTGTGCTCAGATAACCAGGGAGTCTATCCATTTCATCTCAGAGAACAGGCTTCTGACCGACAGCCCACCAGCCTGGCTGCTCCCCACTCCTGAGAACGGCCTTCACTGCAGAAATTTCCTCCAGCCCTCTGTTAGGTAGGAGGTCTGGTTCCTGTCTCCGGGTCTTATCCGTCCCTGGTTTAATCCAGCAGTGTGCTGGCACCGGCTGGCACAGCCACCTCTTCCCACCTCTGTCCACTAACTTTACGTCAGCATGTAACCGGCCTTGGTGGCATAATTACACCAAGGACGTCAGTAAATGCTAAAATCAGGCTCCTCTCCACCCAAGAGCTGCTTTAATCCCTCCTTTTGTTGACACTCATCTTCCAGTGGCTTCCTAAGAGGCTGAATGTGCAAGAAAAATTCTGCCACTATATTCCACAGCTGAAAATATCCTTATTGTACTCCCCAGCCTGATTTTAGCTGTGCGTAAAATTCTCATTTAGAATATTTGCTCTCAGGGGCTGGGCGCAGTGGCTCATGCCTGTAATCCCAGCACTTTAGGAGGCCGAGGTGGGTGGATTGCTTGAGTTCAGGAGTTCAAGACCAGCCTGGTCAACACGGCGAAAACCCGTCCCTACGAAAAACACAAAAATTAGCCAGGCTGTGGTGAGGCACACCTGTAATCCCAGCTACTCGGGAGGCTGAGGCATGAGAACTGCTTGAACCCAGGAGGTGTAGATTACAGTGAGCCAAGATCCTGCCACTGCACTCCAGCCTGGGCAAGATTCCATCTTAATAAGTAAATAAATAAAATATGGCCGGGCTCGGTGGCTCACACCTGTAATCCCAGCACTTTGGGAGACCAAGGCGGGAAGATCATGAGGTCAGGAGTTCAAGACCAGCCTAACCAACATGATAAAACCCTGTCTCTACTAAAAATACAAAAAAAAAAAAAAAAAATCAGTTGGGTGTGGTGGCACACACCTGTAATCCCAGCTACTCAGGAGGTTGAGACGGGAGAACTGCTTGAATCCAGGAGGTGGAGGTTGCAGTGAACCAAGATCACGTCATTGCACTCCAGCCTCGGCGACAGAGTGAGACTCCATCTCAAAATAAATAATTGAATATTTTCCTTCAGGAAACAGCACCCTGTAGGGAGGGGGTGTCTGATGACCCTTGAAGTTTGAGAGCCACTCCTATCCTTCCAATGGCCTGTCTGCTGAACCAAGAAGCCAGCAAAACTGCTGAGTAAACAAATATTGAATATCTGGATGCCATTTCAGTCACACATGCTTGCAGAAGGGCACTGGTATGGTAATGCCCCCTGTATACATAGCAGACTCTGAAGACCCAAGGAGAGTCTGCGTCTGTTAGCACAAGACATCGGCAGGCCTGCAAGGAGATGGCTCACACCGAAGTCCCACACAAGGGCACTCAGTGTGAACCTCTGGAGCATCGGCCCATGCTCAGGCCCACAGGTAAGACAGCAGGAGCCCCTGCCCTTGTGAAAGCTTGGGCCAGAGAGCTGCTGGTGAAGGGGGCGAGGGAAGGTCTCATGTGTCCTGTGCAATTCAGGCAGAAATGAGGACAGGTGGGAACCCACCAGGCAGACGACAAGCTGAAAGGCTCCCAGGGAGCAGACACTTCAGGCCCCAAAAGGCCAAGAGAAACAAAAATAAAAAGTCCAGGTGTGGTGGCTCATCCCTATAATCCCAGCACTTTTGGGAGGTTGAGGCAGACGGATTGCTTGAGCCCAGAAGTTTAAGACCAGCCTGGGCAACATGGTGAAACCCTGTCTCTACAAAATATACAAAAGTTAGCCTGGTATGGTGGTGCAAGCCTGTAGTCCCAGCTATTTAGGAGGCTGATGTAGAAGAATCATATGAGCCAAGGAGGTGGAGGCTGCAGTGAGCTGTGATCACACCGCTGCACTCCAGCGTGGGCAACAGAGACCCTGTCTCAAAAGACCAGGGGTGGAGGACAGGCCCCAGGCCAGGAGGTTTGGTGTGGCTGGCAGGGGCCTTGTAAGAAGGCTGTTGCTGGCAGGGGCGTGCTGCAGATGGCTGTTGCAGACCACAGAGCTTAGCCTTCAGGATTTAGAGCTGGGGATGACAGGCTCAGGTGTCCGGCGGGAAGCACAGGCGCGAGAATAAGCCCAGGGCTCAGCTCCAGCTCGGCTGGGCTCACGGTGGGGCAGTACATGTGGGCAAGGCCCAGCGTCAGAGGAACTTGATGAACAGGAGCCGTGGTCACTGCCTGTGCCCTGGCTTCCCTGCCCTTCAAAGGGTGTGTTCTGAGCTGAGGTGAGGCCCACGTGAAATCCGAGCAGGCTCCGGAGTCACCAGACACCTAGGGAAGCATGGAAGGCCTGGAAGGTCACACGCAGCTGGGTGAGCCCACATGGGGCTGTGCAGGCTCAAGGAGTCCAGTCCTGGGCTGCAGGCCGGTTCTCCACGCAGGTGGTCCTGGAGGCAAGCTGGTTCTGGAAGTAGGTTCTAGAAATGGGCCAGTCCAGGAAGCAAGCTCTGGAAATAAAGTTCAGAAAGCAGATCTCTTCCGGAAACAAGTTTTACAAACAGGTTCTGGAGACAGGCAGTTCTGAAAGCATGTGGGTTCCAGAGGCAGGTGCAAGAAGGAGAAGGGTTGTGGACGGAGGTTCTGGAAGGAGGCGGGTTCTGGAAGCTGGTTCTGGAAGCGGGACGTCTCCGACAGACGGGCCTCGCTCGCGCTGGGGCCGGGCCTGGCGTCTCCGCTCCGCGGGCAGAGAGAAGAAAGCAGGCATTGTCGGAGAACTCACACTAGCACTTGTCCCTAACAAAACCGTTTTAAAAACCCCATTGTGAACATTTTTAGAGCCCGCCTCTGAGAGGGTCCAGTTGCCGGGGTGACGGGACGGAACGGCGCGGGCGGGCAGACGCCTGGAGTCCCCGCCAAGGGAGCGGAGGAGCCAGGCGCGCAGACGCCAGGCCCGCCCTGACTCTCAGCTTGGGATGTTCCGTGTAGTTTCTTCTCCGTTTCCCGAACTTGTCCCGCACGCGCCGCCGCGCACGCGCAGTGCAATCGGCAGACCGGCCGCCGGCGTTCAGGCCGCGGTTGCCAGGGGTTACCGAATTCCCGGACCCCGCGGGCGGGCGGGGCTGGTCGGCCAGAGCCCGCCTTCCTGGAGCTCTGGTTGGCTGATCTCGCTGTCCGTCGAAGCGGCATTGCCGCCTATTGGGCAACGGCCAGCTTGGCACGCCGGCCCCGCGCCCCCACCCTGGAGGGACAGTCGGGGACCCGCGCGACACGGGGGAGCCCGCGTCCGGGGTGGTGCGGGCGGCCCTGGGGACGCCCGGCGTGGCGGGCGCGGAGATGATCCTGGAGGAGAGGCCCGACGGCGCGGGCACCGGCGAGACGAGTGCGCGGCTGCAGGTGCGCAGGACGGGCGTGGCGGCGGGAGGAGGGCCCAGGGTCCCGGCACTTCCCTGCCTCCTCTCGCGCGTTCCGGGCGCCCACTTCCCACGTCTCACTCGGCCCCGACGCAGGCGGGGAAACTGAGGCCAGAGCCTGCGTCCTTCCTCCTCTGGGCTCGGCGGAGGCGCTTCCAGGCCACTCAAGTGAGCCCAGGAATGAGGAGAGCCAAAGTCTGGATCATCCTCACCGCTGAAGCGGGTCGGGGGGCTCCCTCCTCTTGGCCCCCTCTGGGCAGGTGTGGGGCCGGGCTCTGTGACCGCCCTCCCCACACCCGCCTCCCTGTTCCTTTCCGTGCCTGTGCAGCCTCTTTCTCTAGCTGGATCCTGCCTCTGCACCCGCTCCGGAACTGCGTGCCCGTTGGGTGCACTTGTAGCAGCGGGCAGGGAAGCCTCCTGGGTGTGGGAAATGGAGCGAGGTCTTCCCGGCTGGTCTCTCCTCAATTCCCAAACCTACGCCCCTTCTGAGGTCCCTAACCCGGGGGCTGACTGGGCAAGTGGGAGGGGTAGGCAGGGCTGTGGAGACCTGTTGCGTCTGTGCCCGGGAAAGAGGGCACGTCCATGGGCGTTGTTCTGCAGCCCAGAGCCTGCGTGTTCCCTGCGGACCAGCTCAAGGCTGCCCCAGTGCTCCTGCCAGGCGCTGGGCGCCCGTGCCCCCCACGGGCTTTCAGCTGAGGGCTGCTCCTGCTGCTTGCTCCAGGTGAGCCTTGGATGGCACCCAGCTCTGCTCCCCTCTGGGACGTCGGACTGCATTGTCCCTGGGCTGGCTCTACGCCGCTTCGGTGTCTGGGCTCGGATCTCCTGGGGGAGGAGGCGGTGCCATCGCAGGTCACTGGGCCGGTGATGCTGACCGGAGCCCTCAAGGGCTCCCTCTCTGCCCACCCCCGGGCTGCAGCACCTCCTGGCCACTGGAGAGTGCTGCCTGTGCCCGCCCTTGGTGAGCTCCCTCTGGCTGGGTGGCGTGCCTGCAGGTGGCCTGGCTGGCACATGTTGTTTTGAGTGGAACGTTTGGGAGGCTGCACAAACAAGATGTCCGGGACAGCTGGGGAGGTGACGCTTTTCAGGCTGTGGGCTGTGGCCGGGCTCCCTGTCCTGGCTCTCCCTTGACCAGGGAGAAGCTGTCTCCAGCCACCTCCCGGCTGCCGCGTCTCTTACGCCATCCAGAAATGACCCCGCCATCAGGGGACTGGGGAGGACACCTGTGGGAGGTGGCGTGGAGCAGAATCAGGCCCTGTGTCACACATGCACTGTGCAGGCTGTCCTGCCGTCTGAAAAGTCTTCCCTGATGCCTGTGGCCAGGCTGGAGTGAGGCCTGTTCCACCCTCATCAGGCTGGCCCCCAAACTGGCCCTGATGCTCAGAGTTCAGTGGGTCAGGGGTTGGTCATTTGTCCACTTAGCGGCCATACCTGGGCCTGAGGCCCTGCGGACAGGTCTGGGTGACTTGCATTTGCCCCCGGGGTGATGAAAGCGGGCGTCCAGAGAGTGCTCACCTGGTCCAGGGTGAGCGCTGCAGCTGGAGTCCTGCCATGGGTGATTCCCAGGCCCTGGGCCTCAGCACGTCTGAGCAACAGCGTGAGTAGGTGATCAGGGCTGCCAGGCTGGGAATGGGAGAAGCCTGTCATGGCCCAGGGTGGCCAGAGCAGCTGCCTTCCCTCCCGCAGGGGCCACAGGGGCTCCCAGGAGAGGACCACAGGCATGGGGGTTTGAGTGATGGCGTAGGTTCCAGGAGATGGTGCAGGGGTTTGGGGATGGTGTGGGTTCTAGGGGACGGCGCAGGGGTTTGAGGGATGGTGTGGGTTCTAGGGGACGGCATGGGGGTTTTGGGGATGGTGCAGGTTCTAGGGGACGGCGCAGGGGTTTGAGGGATGGCGTGGGTTCTAGAGGACGGCGCGGGGGTTTTGGGGATGGCGCGCATTCTAGGGGATGGCGTGGGGGTCTGAGGGATGGCGTGGGTTCTAGGGGACGGTGCGGGGGTCTGAGGGATGGCGTGGGTTCTAGGGGACGGCGCGGAGGTTTGAGGGATGGCGTGGGTTCTAGGGGACAGTGCAGGGGTTTGAGGGACGGCGCGAGTTCTAGGGGACGGCGCAGGGGTTTTGGGGATGGTGTGGGTTCTAGGGGATGACGCATGGGTTTGAGGGATGGTGTGGGTTCCAGGAGATGGTGCAAGGGGGTTGGGAATGGCGTGGGTTTAGGGGGGCAGCGCGGGGGTTTTGGCGATGGCGCGGGTTCTAGGGGACGGCACAGGGGTTTGAGGGATGGTGCGGGTTCTAGGGGATGGCGGGGGGTTTGGGGGATGGCACGGGTTCTAGGGGACGGCGCAGGGGTTTGAGGGATGGCGCGGGTTCTAGGAGATGGCGCCGGAGTTTGGGGGATGGCGTGGGTTCTAGGGGACGGCACAGGGGTTTGAGGGATGGCTTGGGTTCTAGGGGATGGTGCAGGGGTTTTGGGGATGGCGTGGGTTCTAGGGGACAGTGCGGGTATCCTGGGATTTCAGTAGCAAGTCATCACGGATTGGAGGCCTTCACCTGGTGGAGATTCATCCCCTCCTGGACGCCACAGGCCCATAGTGGGGTGCTGCTCCCACTGCAGGCTCCACGGGGGCTCCTTCCTGCCTCTCCCGGCCGCTGGCAGCCCTTGGTGCTCCTTGGTTGCTGCCTCATCCTTCAGTCTCTGTCTCTGCCTCCCCGTGGCCATCTCCATGTGGCTGCGTTCAAATTTCCCTCCTCTTATAGGGACCATTGTCACTGTGGTTAAGGACTTCCCCTACTCCAGGGTGGCCTCATCTTATATTTGCAAAGACCATATTTCTAGACAAATTGCACTCACAGGTCCTGGGAGTTAGGACTTGAATCTGGTCTTTTGCGGGGCACAGTTCATCCATAATAGATGGTCACCCGCTGCTGTGAGCTTGGCGGGAAGGAGGAGCAGGCCTTCTGTCTAGGAAATCACATCATTTCCATATAATAGAAGTAAACTAATGGAAATGCAGACAAAGATCCCATTCACTTTAGCAAACAGATTTAACTCTAGATATCTAGGGAAAACACACATGAGCTCTTTACGGGGCAGACGGAAAGACCTGAGAGATGTGTGTGCGTGGAGAGGGCACCAAGGCTACAGAGGGAAGACCCGGTGCCATGCACACGGTGGCCCCCGGAATCTGCAGCTTCACTCAGCAGGGGCTCAGTTTCTTGGTGGCAAGATTCACCTTCAAACACATTATTTTCCTGGGGAAAAAGAGTTCCTGTCCCCAACAAGGGTGGGAAGCAGTCCCAGGAGCCACCAGAGGCCTTGTCTTACTGCTGACTGGCAGACGTGGCCAGGATGGCCACACCTGGCACAGACCAGACTCCCCCCAGGGCTGGGTGGGAGTCACTGTCCTCAGCAGCACTGGGGGTCTCAAAGCATGGAAGGAGTGGGTGCTGGAGAGGTAAACCAGCCCCTGCGCGCCTGGGAGCCACCCAGGGGACAGCCACAGGCGACGTAAAGAACTCTGTCAGGGTGGAGAGCCAGGTGCTCCCATGTGGCCATGGGGAAGAGCAGTGGGAGGCCGTGGGCAGAGGGAGGGACACGTGAGGATCAGGTAGGCAGGACCCCAACACCATGAGGGTGGGGTGGCCTGAGACATGAAACTGGATCTGCCTGGAGAGAAATTTAAGCCCCAACACATCTGCACCACTTCAGAAGACACAGGAGCCATGGAAGTCCAGAAGGGGCCCTGCCAGGCATGCTCCTCTATCTCCATGGCCAGTGCCGCAGGACCCCAGGGGTGCAGTCTATGGGTGCAAGGCTAGGGTTCCTTCTGTGTGGATGGGAAGTGCACGGTGTGTGTTCACTTTGAGAACCATCCCCAAAGTCAGACCGCAGCCTCTGCACCAGCCGTTGGGACCCTGTCCTTTGTGCCCACACCTAAACCCCCACCAGAATGATTGGGAGGCATGGGTGAGTTAGATGGAAGAAAATTGGGGGAGCGGGGAAGGGGAGATCCAGAATGAAATCCGGAAGTGCTGGAGGAAGGATGTGTGGAGCAGTGAGTCACCTCCTGCAGGGTTCCCGGAGCCCGTATTTGTCCAGGCTCCCTGGTGAGGCCCTGGCACCTGGGGTCCTTGGCAAGTGCCAGCCTCCCTCCAACCCCCAACACAAGTCGGCGGCATCCCCGCCACCACACCCTTCTGCACTGACTGCCTCCGGTCCTGCTCTGGCCGGATCCTGTGTTCACACTGGCCCTGTCCGGCCCCTCCCTGTGAGGCCAGCTCCAGCCCATAGTGACCACCCATTAGCCTCGGGCAGGCTGCGCTCCTCTCCGTGGCTTGTGGGGGCCCCACAGGGTCGGGGCTGTGACTGCCGGTGGCCTCCCTGCAGGGCTGTGACTCCCTGACCCAGACACAGCGCGACCAGCTGCAGAGCCGCAGGGCGCGGATTTACCAGCAGATCGACAAGGAGCTGCAGATGCGGACGGGCGCCGAGAACCTCTACAGGTGAGTGCCCAAGGCCCGCGGCCCCGAGCAGGGCTCGCCTGGGTGAGGGTGGCAGAGCAGCCACCCAGGCAGGTGTCTACCCCCGGCCGGGTCAGGGAGCTGGGTGCACAAGCAGATGAGTCCTGGCGGGCGCGCAGGACACATGATGCTTACCGTGACCCTCGCAGACCTGCCTCCATGGGCCTCTGTGCTGGGTTGGAGGGACCAGGTGTTCCCCTGGGTGTGTAGCCTGGGAGCCCCCAGCAGTGCACATGGGGGCTTCTCAGAAGAGGCATGGTTGAGGCTGAGCTATGGCAGGTGATGGCGCGTCCCAAGGTTGGGGACCTGGGAAAGGGCTGCAAGACCTGCTCCTCTTCCATGGAGCACGCCGCCGTGAGCCTCGTGCATGTGTGAGTGCCCCTGAGTTCCTGCTGCCTCCCTGCCCCATCCTGGCCTTCCTTGGGGACCCCTGCCCCTTTGCTGGGTCCTGATGCAGCCCAGAGAGGGGTCTGGCTCTTGCACACACCATCCAAGGAACTTGTGTTTTGTGCTGTGGAGGGCTGTATGAGCTCCAGAGAAAGCCGGGGCGCTGAGGGAGGTGCCCCCAGGCTGGAGTCAGGACGTGCAGGTGCTGGGGTCGGGGTGATGAACTGTAGGGGGCATCACCTGTGAGCCCCTGGATCCTGCTGCTGTCCCTGCCCCACCCATGGGGGGCGGACCCCGCCAGCAACTTCCCTCTGTGGGGTGAGCTCGGAGCCCTGACAGGTAGCTGGCAGGAGGGCTGCAGTGGGCACGGGGCCTTTGGCTCTGCCCTGGGGCTGGGCTTTCAACTGCCCGGCCTCCCTCAGAGCCACCAGTAACAGCCGGGTGAGAGAGACGGTCGCCCTGGAGTTGAGCTACGTTAACTCCCACCTGCAGCTGCTGAAGGAAGAGCTGGAGGAGCTCAGTGGCAGCGTGGACTCTGGCCGGCGTGGGAGGTGCGGACGGGGCGGGGCCGGCGTGGGAGGTGCGGACGGGGCGGGGCCGGCGCGGGCGGGGCGGACGGGGCGTGGGCGGGGCGGACGGGGCGTGGGCGGGGCCGGCGCGGGCGGGGGCGGGCGGGGTCAGCATGGCGAGTGTGCGTGCTCTTCGGGAGCGGAGCGGGTTAGGACAGTGGAGGGGGAGTTGCAGGTGTGTGTGCCCCTCAGGAGCGGTTTAGGATGGTGAGGGGTACGCAGCCCCCCCCAGGAGCCGAAAAAATGCCCCCCAGGACGGGTGCACGTGTAGATCCATGAGGGAGGGATACGCACTGTGCCGCAGAGCCCTGGGAGTGGACCCAGGCTGCCAAGGGCGGCAGGGCTCGGCCTCACAGTCTGGAGTCAATGCTTCTGGTTGTAGCGAAGCTGTCACTGTCCCCATGATACCCCTGGGCTTGAAGGAGACCAAAGAGCTGGACTGGTCCACACCGCTGAAGGTATGCACTGGCCTGCAAGCTCTAAGGGGCACGGCCCTGCCCTGGGACCCAGGGGGTCTTGGAAGCTTCCTGGTCCAGCCGTCTCATTGAACAGATAGGGAAACTGAGGCCCAGAGGAAGAGTGAAAGGGACACCAGGGACCTGGCATAAATGGCCAGGGACCCAGCCTCTGCTGCGTTCATAGCCTGCTGTGGTGCCTGCGCCCCAGGCTGGGGCTGATCCCGTAGAAAGGGTGTGAACACATGCCCTGCCCTCAGACAGGCAATGCCCTAGGACGATGGGGCCTGGAAACCCAAGAAGGGGCACGGGGCCCAGGCTTGCCCATGGAGGGCACCACTGGCTGAGGACCACATGCCTAGCACTGGCCCACGAGGGCCTTGGAAAGGGCTCAGACCCCGAAACAGACTGGCACTGCCTGGCAGGGGCCTGCGGGAGCCACTGACTGTTATCGTGCGAGTCACTGAGTGGCAGATGGGTCCCTGCCTCTGAGCCACAGGGATGAATGAGGAAATGCGCGTAAAAGTAGTGCTGAGTCTCCAGGCCCCACTTCTGTGATGGGCTGGGGGAACCCTGGGACCAAAGGGGCTCCGACCCGCATCAACCCACCGAGTCCCTCCGGACACATCGGCCCCCAGCCCTTCTCTGGGGCTTCTGACGGGCCAGGGCCCACAGCACAGACCCTCCCTCCACCATGAGTCTTTCCCCAAGGTGGGCTGGGAGACCCCAGGGAAGGAGGCAAGGCACAGGGTGGACGCCAATACCTGCCCCCATCAGGAGCTGATCTCAGTGCACTTCGGAGAGGACGGCGCCTCCTATGAGGCAGAAATCAGAGAGCTGGAGGCCCTGCGGCAGGTGTGTGGTTCCCCGCCTGCCCGCCCGCCTGCCTTCCTGCAGCCCCGGGAGACACAAGCAGAGGCTGAGGACAGGCCTAAGTCAGGAACAGAAGGCAGAGCTCAGTGTGGATGTCTCTGGGACGTGGGGAGACACAGCCAGGGGGTGTGGAGGGGCTTGCAGGTGGCTCCCAGGCCGCGCACTGCTGGCCTTCGGGAGTGGTGGCTGCCTAGGGCCCCACTGGCTTTGCCTCCCCACCCCCCGTGGTGCTGATGCCCACAGGGACTCCCCAGAGTGGTGTGTGAGTGGGGTGGGCCGGGCGGTGGGGCCCAGTGGCTCCTGCCCCGCAGGCCATGCGGACCCCCAGCCGGAACGAGGCGGGCCTGGAGCTGCTCACCGCCTACTACCACCAGCTGTGCCTCCTGGACGCGCGCTTTGTCACCCCGGCCAGGAGCCTCGGGCTCTTCTTCCAGTGGTAGGGACTCTGCAGGCAGCGGTGCCCTGGGGAGGGGAGGCCTGGCTGCCACACCACGGGAACTCCACCCAGCCTGACCCCACACTGCAGGTACGACTCGCTCACTGGGGTCCCAGCCCAGCAGCGTGCCCTGGCCTTCGAGAAGGGCAGCGTGCTTTTCAACATTGGCGCCCTACACACGCAGATTGGGGCGCGCCAGGACCGCACCTGCGTCGAGGGTGCCCACTGCGCTGTGGAGGCCTTCCAGAGGGCCGCTGGTGAGGGCAGCCTGGGACGCGGTGGTGGCAGGGTTTGGTGCCAGGGTGCCACAGAGCCTCTTCTGCAGGCCAGGAGCTGGGAGGTGGTTAGGACGTGAGTCCCTCAGGTAAGGGGGCTGAGCGAGCACATCAGGCCCACCGTGTCCCCAGAGCAGACCTGGCTGGCCACCCTGAGGGTCACATGGGGCAGAGAGAGGCAGGTGCAGGGCCTGCCGTGTGAGCACCCTCCCTCTCTCTGTCCGCAGGGGCCTTCAGCCTCCTGAGGGAGAACTTTTCACATGCGCCAAGCCCAGACATGAGTGCTGCATCCCTCTGCGCACTGGAGCAGCTCATGATGGCCCAGGCCCAGGAATGTGTGTTTGAGGGCCTCTCACCGCCTGCCTCCACGGCCCCCCGTGACGGCCTGGCCCAGCTGCACCTGGCACAGGAGGCTGCCCAGGTGAGCTCACAGCACCCTTGTCCGGGTGCAGGGGGTGGGGCTGAGCTGGGGTCAGAGCTGGGGTCTAGGCAGGCCTGAGATCTGCTCCTTCCTGTGGGGCTCCAGCCTCTGCCTCCAGGGGATGGCATGAGGCGGCAGGAGCTGGGGTGCCGGGAGGCTGCTGCGGTGTTGGCCGGAGCAGGTGGAGGCTGGGGGGTAGAGGCAGCCACCACCCAGAGAGCAGGAGGCCCTCGAGTGCCTGCCACGCCCACGGCAGGTGGCAGCCGAGTACAGGCTCGTGCACCGGACCATGGCACAGCCCCCCGTCCACGACTACGTGCCCGTCTCCTGGACCACCCTGGTGCACGTCAAGGCTGAGTACTTCTGCTCCCTGGCCCACTACCACGTAGCCATGGCCCTCTGCGACAGCTCCCGTGAGTGCCCACCCCGCCTGCCTGTGGTGCTGCAGAGGCACCTGCCCGGGCCTCATGGCTGCTCTGTCCCCCAGCAGCGACCGAGGGAGAGCTCCCCACACACGAGCAGGTCTTCCTCCAATCCCCCGCCTCCTCTAAGCCCCGAGGCCCCGCGCTGCCGCTGGAGCTGGAGGAGCGCAGGAAGCTTGGTAAGGCATCTGTGGATGCAGTGCCCTGGGGGCTCAGGTGGCCACCAATAGCAGCACCAGGTCTCGGACCGCCCTCGTGCTCTTTGCCACCTGCGGTCCCCATGTGGATGGGGGACCCCGACCTATCCCGGGATGCGGTGTGCCTGATGGGTGACGGCCCAGCACAGGAGCACCAGCAGCCATGAGCAGGCGGGCCATGGGAGCGGCTCGTCCATCCCTGGCCCCCTCTTTGCACCTGGCAGAGCCCTCCTGCACACCAGCCCCTCGCCCCGTGCGAACGTGGCTGTGATGAGCCCTGCAGCCCTGGCCTTGCCCGCTCCTCCTGCCGCGTCCCAGGGCCCTCAGGCCCACATGGTGTGTGACGGCACTGTGCCTGGTGCAGGCAAGGCCCACCTGAAGCGTGCCATCCTGGGGCAGGAGGAGGCACTGCGGCTGCACGCACTGTGCCGTGTCTTGCGGGAGGTGGACCTGCTGCAGGCCGTGGTCGCCCAGGCGCTGCAGTGTTCACTGTCCAAGTACTCGGAGCTCGACTGTGAGGATGACTTCTGCGAGGCTGCTGAGGCCCCCGAAATCCGGCGTGAGCAGCCAGGGCCTGTCTGGGTGGCTGCATCCCTGGCTGGGGTGGGGGCCATCGTCCTGGAGAAAAGGAGGCTGATTGCATTAAAGATGCAGTCACCATGGTGAATTAAAGAACAGTGGCACTTTCCAGGTGGTGATCTCGAGGGCCCACAGAGCTGCTAGGCCCTGCAGGGGCCTGGGGGCCGACCACACTCCTCAGGGTCTCCCTCCCCGCCCCAGCCCCTACCCTGAGGGGAAGCCCACAGACCCAGGGCAGGCATGGCTGACTTCAGGGAGGGCTTCTGGAGCCACTTGGGCAGGGGGATCATGTGTTCAGGGCACTGGTGCAGCTCCTCCAACCATTGCAGAGTGGCCAGGCCTGGAGATCAGAGGCAGGGCCTGTGTGTGCTCAGGGTCCTGTCCTGCGTCCTGGCAAATCCTAGGGGCTGGTCCCCACAGGCTTCCAGCTTAGCTCTGCTCTTCCTCCCGCCCTCTCAGCTAAGACCCACCAGAAGCCAGAGGCCAGGATGCCGCACCTGTCCCAGGGGAAGGGGCCTGACATCTTCCATCGGCTGGTGAGCATACCCGCCCCAGGCGCCCCCCAGCCCTGGCAGCTTGGGCTGCGTGGCTCTGACCAGCACGTGGCCTCAGGCCCTTGATGGTGGTCCAGCCCTGCCCGGCCTGCCTCGTGGAACCCTCGGTGTCCCTCGGTGCGCAGGTTGGGCAGGGGTGCTGGCCAGGCAGTGTCTCCTCTGACCTCTGAGCCCCGCCAGGGGCCCCTGTCTGTATTCTCAGCCAAGAACCGGTGGCAGCTGGTGGGCCCCATCCACCTGACCCGAGGAGAGGGTGGCTTCGGCCTCACACTTCGGGGAGACTCACCTGTCCTCATCGCTGCTGTCATTCCGGGGGGCCAGGCTGCGGTAAGGGCCCCGCCAGCCCCTGAGGCTGAGTCCCTGGTGCCCGCCAGGGTGTGATGTCCCCGTCTCACCGCCCGAGTCTCCCCGCAGGCGGCAGGCCTGAAGGAGGGCGACTATATCGTGGCAGTGAACGGGCAGCCATGCCGCTGGTGGAGGCACGCGGAGGTGGTAGCGGAGCTGAGGGCTGCGGGAGACGCAGGTGCCAGCCTGCAAGTGGTGTCGTTGCTGCCCAGCTCTGGCCTGCCCAGCCTGGTGAGCCCCAGGGCCCTGAGGGGCAGTCCCCAGCCTGCTGTCCCCACCCTGGCCCTGGGCCTGCCCCGGATGCTTGAGCAGCATTAGGAAGGGGAGGCAGGGATGCAGGCAGCCCTCCCCGGGGGGCTCCTGGGTAGGGGCTGCCTGTGCTTCGGCCTCCACCTGGGGGTCCTGCTCTGCCCCGAGGGTGCCGCAGCTTACCCCTCACTCGGCCTCTGTATCCTCACACTGGAGGCTTCTGGGTCAGGTGCTCCATCCCAGAGCACGGGTGACCCAGGTCGGGTGAAACCCATGGGGCCCCTGCTATGTGGCCATCCTGATGGGAGCCCCCAAACAGTTTCATGACGTGCCTGCCCCCCCCCGCGGGGTTCTCGCCTCCTCCCAGACTGGCTGCAGGTGGGGATGGGTGGCAACGGCTGACCACAGTCTCTGTCCCTGCCGTAGGACCGCCGGCCCGCCCTGCTGGGACCCAGGGGGCTTCTGAGGAGCCAGAGGGAGCATGGTTGCAGGACCCCGGCATCCACAAGGGCCAGCCCCCGGCCCCTCCTTGGCTGGAGCCGAAAGACCCAACAGGGCAAGACTGGAGGCTGCTCGCAGCCCGGTGCCCCCGCGAAGGCGGCTCCACCATCACCCTCGGCGCTCCCAGGGCGGTGGTGAGGGCCCGGCTCCCCACACACCCCAGCTCTGGCTCCAGCTGATGGGAGGCATCAAGCATTCCCCGACCCAGAGGACCCGCAGGCAGTGCCTGCTTTGCCCCGTGCTGGAGGCTGCCTCGGGCACCTTCTTGCCCATTAAAGACGACGGCCAGACCTATCTGAGCCCAATGACGGGAGCCATGGCCACTTCACCCATACACAGGAAGGGTGCCAGTCCCTCTGCCGATCAGAGGTCAGCTTCCTGGGGCTGCCCTGCCCTGGGGGCTCCTCACAGCCTCCCCTCTGTATCCCCAGGCTGTCCACCTGCTGCTGCCCTGGGCACAGACCCTCAGGTGTCAGTCCTGCCTCCAGCCAAGCTTCTGCCTGGTGCGCAGGGACTACTGCTGGGCACCCCTTTGCTCCCTACTCCTCGGCCATGCAGCAGCCAGGTGCACCCATGGCACCCACAGACCTTTAGGCAGGGTCCCAGCCAAGGCCCTCCCCCGAAATACCTCCCGTTGTCCCGTCTGTGTACAGAGCAGGGGACCTTCGATCTCTGTGCTCTGTGCTGGTGAACCCAGCAAGTGTCCCCTTTGCCAAGAGTCTCTGGTGTCAGGCCCAGGTCTCATGGCAGCCCTGAGCTGCCCACCCTGCTGTCCTACTCTGAGCATAGGTGCCACCCTCCAGCTCCTGGGCATGTCACCTCTCCCTGAGCCCAGGGCCAGCACAGGCCCCCAGCCCTCCCCAGCGTGCCTGGCTGCTCCTACTGGTCTCCACAGGCCGTGAGTTCTCAGTGTCTCAAGCAGGGGAAGTGGGGGCCGCCTCCAGGCTTCTGTACACTGGGTGGACAAAGGCCTTCGGCAGGAACGCTGCCCCCAGGACAGCAGTGGGCTCAGGACCTCGGCTCCCCGGAGGGAGGTGATGGGAAGGGCTGCAGGGCAGGGCAGGCGTGAGCTGCACCCAACAGAAGCCATGGAGCAAGGCCCCCACCCAGGGCCCAGGGCCCAGCAGGTTCCAGAAGGGACAGGGCTGGCGGGAGTCATTCCCCGAAGCCACCAGGGGGCAGCCGCCACCCGCTCAGCAGCCCCAAGAGGCAGCGTGGGCAGGTGCAGCTTGGGAGGGCCGAACGCAGACCTGGGTGTCAGGGCAGCCCCGGCGCTACCAGACCCCTGCCTTCTTATACAGGCCCTTCCAAGGTCCCCCAGGTGGGAGCCGCCCGCCCTGTGTGCCAGGCTCCAGTTCCAGGACAGGACCCTGCACCGATACCTCCCTGTACTTCAGCCAGGAAAATGGGGTCCAAATGGGGTGTGTGGGGGTCCCAGAGATGCAGGCACCACGGTGCCATCTTCCTGGGCAGGAAGGTGGGGCTCCCCAGCCTGCCTAGCCAAGGTGGGGGTCCAGGTGTATCCCTTTCCCTCCCCTTGCCCTCCTGGGAAAATCCTTGTCTCAGCAGAATGGTCCAAGGTCATGAAGGTGTCCCCAGCACATATTAACTTGATTAATAAAACTGCGTCAAGGAGGCCATTAGGTGCTAATTGGGAATGACAGGGTGGCAGCCCTGTCTGGGAGGTGCAGGGACTCCCCACCTCCTGTGGCCTGTCCAGACCCAAGGTAGGCACTGGGCCACCACGGGCTGGGGGAGGGCGCTCTCCCCACCACAGACCCTTGGGGTGCGCCCCACCCGTCCAGCCCCTGCCCATACACGCGTCTTCCCTGAGAAGATGCGGGTCTTCCCTGGCGGCCACCAAGGCTGGGCCCGTGCTCCTGGCCCTCCACCCCAGGCCGTCCCGTCCCCTGCTGCTCCTCACGGGTCTCCCTTGGGACTGCCTCCTGCCATCCTGTCCCTGGGCTGAAGGATGGGGGCCTCACAGTTGGGAGTCACACGTGGCTGGGACTGGCTCCAGTCACCGCCTCCGTCCGACGTCTGTGAAGCGGAGGAAGCCTGGGGCACAGGGGTGCTGTGGGGATGCGGGAGGCCCTGAGGTCCCGGTGCTCGCTGTGGGGGAGGGGCAATGTGGGAGGCCCTGAGGTCCCGGTGCCCGCTGGGAAGAGAGGGCAGAGGTCCTGGGATCTGGGGTCTAGAGTTCTAGTCAAGGCAGGGCTAGACCGGGGTCCTCCTCCCCACCTTCCACTTGGGACTGCTCCTAGGGCAGCAGTGAGCCCCTCACCAGAATGGAAAGCGGGTGCCGACCAGCCTGGCCCCTTGGGCTTGGACCATGCCACTCAAGCCACGGTGGGAGTCCTGCCAGACAGCCCCTGGGCTGCGGGAAGGGACCATGCCCCATCCTAACTCCCGCACCAGCAGAGGTACCATGCCCCATCCTAAGTCCCGCACCAGCTGGTGGCTGACTGCTGGATGCACTGGGTGGACGGCCCCGTCCAGCCCCCTGGGGATTCCAAGTGCACACAGGCAGCTACAGTAGGGGCAGGAGGGGGTGTCAGTCACCACAGCTCTAAGAGACCCGTCAAGGGCATGACGCCAGGCCTGGCAGGACCTGCAGCTACATCCCCGTGGCCAGCTGTGGCCTGTGCCCCTCCAGGGGGCACCTGTGCTGAACGTGCCCTAGCCAGAGGCGGCAGCTCAGGGTCCCGTCCCACCTGCTTAGGCTGGGAGCAGGTTGGATCAGGGCGGGGTGTGGAGGCTGGGGAAGGCAGGGCTCACTGCTGGGGAGCACTCGGTCCTCAAGCTGTCCTCACAGTGGGTACAGCTGCCCCAAGGGACCAGCTGGCGGCGGTCCCCACAGCTGCACGCGTTGGCGCTTGCCTGCCCCTCCGTGCTGCGACTCTGCCCTGTGGGCCCGTTCTCCTCCCGAGGTTCTGCCTGCTCAGTCCTGGGCGTTGCCGGCCGTCGCCGTTTTGGCCTTTAGGGTTTGGTTAGCGTCCCTTCCTCGGACAGCCTGGCTCGGCCGCACCCTTCGCATGGCTTTAGCCCTGCCTTCTGGCCCAGACATGTCACTTTGGTCACTGTGTCACACACGGGCCAAGGGCAGGGACGGCACCAGCGGGTCCATGAGAGCGTAGACGCGTGGGGCACTGATGCCAGGGAGGGCGGGGCCCGCATCCAGGAGCTGCTGAGGCCACAGCATGATCCTACCCCGCTCCCCATGCCCGGGCAGAACCAGGGCCCACGACAGAGGAGGGGCAGCGCAGGGACCGATGGCGCCCGGGACTGCGTGTGCGCAGGGACGCCGCGTGCATCTTGCCCAGGCGCTGGGCCCCTCGCGGCGACACTCCATTTCCAGAGTAGTCCTCAGGCAGGAGGCTGAGCTGAGCCTGCGCCGCCATCCTTTCTGCTTTGCCAACAGAAAACTGCGGAGAAGGGAGAAGGCAGACTCCGTTTTGCTTGGGTCAGCAGTGAGCAGGATTAGCGCAGGGAGAGGAGCCGTGAGGGGTGGGGCGGGGGCTTGGGGATGGACAGGGCTGGGGGTGGGGTTGCGGATGGCTGGGCTGGGGATAGACTCCACTCTCCTCACCCCTCCCGGCCCCTGCCGACACCTCGAGCCAGCGGTTCCGGAAGAGGAGGGACTGCAGCCCTCCGGCCAGTGTTGGGGTCAGGCCCGCCCAGCAGCCCCGTCCCACAGCCCCGGAGCACTGTTGTCCCTGTTCCCAAAGGCCCTGTCAGGATCCGTGCCTGTTCGAGGTGGACCAGGTGGCCGGTGGGCTGGCGAGACTACAGCCGTCCTCAAGCGCAGACGGCACCCTCGGACCATCTGCGACCTGGCGTCAAGGTCCTGACAGCCCGGGAGGTTGATCATGGAGGGGAGCCAGCGGAAGGCAGGGACTGGAGTGCCCCGAAAAGCTCCAGATGAAAACCTGCTCCACGGGCTTCAGACCCCCAGGCCAAGGGGGCCCTGAGGAGAAGAGGGGGTGAGCTCAGACCCAGCAAGGCCTCAAGCCAGGGTGGCAGAGGTGGCACTGGGGGCTCTGGTCGCCTCGGTGGTGGTGGTGTCCACAGGGGAGGTGACGGGCAGGTCAGGCCACGGGTAGCAGACAAGCTTAGAGGGTAGAGCCTGGCCTCCGAGCCTCCGCTTCCCAGCACTAGGGGAGACGCTGGCAGCCTGGGGCCGAGTCCTTAGCCACCTCCAGTCACTCACGCCTGACTTGTGGCCACTCTAACCCTCCCGGTGTGAGAAAGGAAGAGATGGGACTCCAAAGCCGCAACCCCACCACCCTCCCCACCATCGCCAAGGTCACAGCCTAACCACCCCCTCCCACCACCCCTGAGGTCACATACACACCACCATCCCCTCCCCCACCCAAGGCCACAGCCCACCAGCCCCTCCCACTGCTGAAGTCACACCCCCCCACCCCCTCCCACCCCTGAGGTCACCCCCACCACCCCTGAGGTCACACTCCCACCACACCCTCCCACCCATGGGGTCACCCTTACCACCCCTGAGATCACACTCTCACCACCCTCCCCTACCCCTGAGGTCACACCCCCTCACCCCACCCCCACTCCTGAGGTCACACCCCCACCACCCTCCCGCACCCCTGAGATCACACCCTCACTGCCCTCCCCGACCCCTGAGGTCACATCCTCACCACCCTCCCCCCACCCGAGATCACGTGGGGTATCACTGTGCCCCCCACTTCTGACGTCACGTCCACCACCCCTGTCATGGTGTGGGCAGCACGTACCCCACCCTCCCCATACCCATCTCCAGTCCCCATGAGGCCGTCACGGGTGACCTCAGTTCCCCATCACTGCCACCCTCCACCTCTCTCCTCTCAGCAGCCGCCTTGTTGCCATGGTCCCCTCACCTCCCACAGCCTTTAGTTCATCCATGTCTCTGCCTGATCTCCACTGCTTTTTTTTTTTTTTCCGAGATGGAGTCTCACTCTGTCACCCAGACTGAGTACAGAGGCGCCATCTTGGTTCACTGCACTCTCTGCCTCCTGGGCTCAAGCAATCCTCCCACCTCAGCCTCCCAAGTAGCTGGGACTGCAGGCGCCTGCCACCTTGCCTGGCTAATTTTTGTATTTTTGTAGAGACATTTCACTGTGTTGCCCAGGCTGGTTTCGAACTCCTGGACTCAAACTATCTGCCCACCTTGGCCTGTCCAGCTGCTGGCATTACAGGCATGAGCCACCGTGCTCGGCCTCCACTTCTTTTTTCTTGGGTCCGCTGAGCAAGGTGGGACAGGCCAGGGATCTGCAGTGGGGTGGGGACCTCTCCAAGTCCACAGGAGGAAGGGCACCCACTTCTCCGGGGGGGGTGGGCGGGGAGGCTGCAGTGCTGCGCTTCTGCCTTCCTGTCCGGCCCCATGGCCCCTCCCTGCCCCTCGGCGATGACTGGGGACCTGCTGCTGGGCGCTGGCCTCCCGGGAGCCCCCGCGAGCCCTGGCCCTGCTCTTCGCACCCTTGCTACTTCCTGCACCGTGTCTCAGTGGTCGTCCTGACACACGGCTGCACCTGGAATCAGAAGATGAGGCCTAATGGCTTGTCACGGGCCCCAGGCTCTTCATCTGCAGACGAAGCCGCTGAGGAAGCCTTGCAGTTTCAGGGCCTTGACAAGGTCCCTGATGCTTCCTGACGACGGGGCCTAGTCTTGAGCACATCTGTTCTGCCCAGTGAGCTGGAGGGGAGGATGCAGGCAGGGTTGGGGGTGAGCAGGTAGCAGCTGGGAGAACCACCAGGAACCCTCTCCGCCAGGCTGGGCTCTGGGCTGTCAGTGGTGAGAACAGGCCTGGCCCTGCCGGGCTGACCATCTAGGGGCTGAGATTGCATCTCAGGGCAGGAGGAAGCCGGGGGTTCCGGGCGTGAGAGGCCTGGCTCCTGCTTGGCCTCCAGGCAAGCATGGTGTGGAAGGGGAGGAGAGGCAGGCATGGGCCGGCAGGGGAGGGCAGGCTGCCTGTGGAGGGGTACCTGGGCCCCTGCAGGGTGCTGTCCCAGGAGGGCATTGCCTGGGGCACTGTGCCCATGCCTGGCGGTTGCTTCTGGTGCCCTGCACCCAAGGACCAGAGGGCACCACCCTAGAGCATGGCTTGTGAGGGTGCTGGGTGGGGTGTGGAGGTGCCAGGGGAAGTCCCGGCCTGGGCAGCGGCAGAGGACAGGCAAGTTGGGGGTTCAGTCCAAGGTGGGCCCGCTGGTCAGGGGAGGCCAGTGGGTGCCCAGGGGGGCGGCCTCCAAGAAGTTGCTGGGTGCACTGTGGCTGGAGGGGGACTGAGGGGGACCTGGGGGTCACCCAAAGCCCTGGAAGAGGGTTGGGGGCTGGAGCCGAGGGGAGGACTGCCTGGGGACCCCTGGGAGAGAAGTCTGAGGGGACCAGGGGTACGGGGCTGTGCTAGGGGTGGGCTGGGAAGAGGGGAAGAGGAGGGGAAGGAGATAGGAGGCGGAAAGAGGGGGGAAGGACACCAAATGGAAGTCGTGAGCCCCGTCCCCCTAAGGGCAAGTGCCTCTGGGCCTTGGGTGGGAGTCCCAGCGGAGGGAGATGGACCGGCCCTGCGGGTCCACAGCCCAGGCTGGGCTTCGGGTGGACCCTCCTGGGTCTGGGAGCCTGAGAGCTGGTGCGGGGAGGCTGGATGGGAGATCTGGGCAGGCCCCTCTCAAAGTCGTCTCCTCTGGGGTCAGGGCTCTGGCCGGGCCCTGTCCCCCCCTTCTGGGAGGGGGGCTCCGGCTCCACCCTGCCCCAAGGCTGTGCTGCCTTCTCAGGAGCCAGTGGCCCAGCACTGAAGCCCACGTCCCCGAGCGGCCTTGCCGCAGCCTGGGGTGGCTGGGCTGCACCCCCAGGCATAACTCACTGTTTACCTGCGGGGAATGGCAGCCCCCACGGCTCCGGCTGCCCCACGGCTCTGGCTCCCCCCACACTCCCTTCGGCCCCCAGACGGTGCTCCAGACATGCATTAAGGGAGGAGTGACTTATCGAGCTGTCAGGGGGAGCGTTTTAAGACAGAATTATAGGGGAGAGGAAAAAGATTTTTACCAAATTAATGAAAAATCAATGTGGCCTCAAAAATCCATTAGCCTTCATAATGCGCCGGTTCCAGGCTGAGCCGCACAATCTGATGCCGGCTGTTAAATTCGCAGCGGTGTCCCCGCCCGCCATTCATTACCAAGAGGTGCTTACTCCTGAGAATGACACCTGCCCGGGAGCCCCTGGGGGCTGGCCCTGGCTCCCTGACCACACACGAAGACTGGGGGAGGCCCTGGGTGAAGAAGTGTGGACAGGGCAGTGGTGTAGATGGGGTGGGGAGTGTGTCACTGGTGTTGGTGGCGTCCAGGGTAACCAGCCTCCAGGATGTTATTGCCAGGGTTGGGGAGGGCCTGGTGTGGTGTTGATGATGGTAGCCAACAGTGACAGTGGCGAGTGACTGTGGGATGAGTGACCGTGGGGTGAGTTATCGTGGATAAGTGACCTGGGGTGAGTGACTGTGAGAGTGAGTGACCGTTAGAGTGAGTGACTATGGGTGACTGTGAGGGTGAGTGACTGTGGGTGGGTGACCGTGGGTGAGTGACCGTGAGGGTTAGTGACCGTGAGGGTGAATGACCTTGAGGGTGAGTGATCGTAGGTGAGTGACCGTGGGGTGACTGTGGGTGAGTGACCATGAGGGTGAGTGACTATGGTTGGGTGGCCGTGGAGGTGAGTGACCACAAGGGTGAGTGATCATGGGGTGAGTGACTGTGGGTGCGTGACCGTGAGGGTCACTCTCATGGTGGATGGGTGGATGGATGGGTGGGTGGGTGGGTAAATGGAAGGGTAGATGGATGGGTGGGTGGGTGGATGAGTGGATGGATGGATGGATGGATGGGTGGGTGGATGCTGGGGCAGGGCAGGACTCCCAGGGAAACCACCCCTCACCTTGCAGTCCGGGAGCCCTCAGGCCACACGCATCTGGCAGCTCCCCTCACCTGGGCCCCTCTCCCTGGCCTCCTTGCCTCACCCTGCTCCAGCCAAGGCCACAGTGGCACCTGGTCCACCTGTCTGTGCCCTACCCGGCCCCACTCATGGGCCCTGCATCCCTGGACTGCACTTTCTGGTATATTTTCCTTCCTCCGGAGCTCCCTTGATCCTCTTCTTACTACATCCACCCATCCACCCACCCACCCATCCATCCAACCATTCACCCATCCATCTATTCATCCACCCACCCATCCATCCATCCACCCATCCACCCACCCACCCATCCATCCACCCATCCACTCACCCACCCATCCATCCACCCACCTATCCATCCATCCATCCACCCACCTATCCATCCACCCATCCACCCACCCACCCATCCATCCAACCATTCATCCATCCATCCATCCACTCATCCATCCATCTGCCCATCTATCCATCCATCCACCCACCCATCCATCCACTCATCCAACCACCAACCCATCCACCCACCCATCTAACCACCCATCCACCCATCTATCCATCCACCCACCCATCCATCCACTCATCCATCCACTCATCCATCCACCCATCCATCCACCCACCCATCCACCCACCCATCCATCTATCCATCCACCCACCCATCCATGCACCCAGCCATGTATCCATTCATCCACCCACCCACCCATCCATCCACTCATCTATCCATCCACGCATCCATCTACCCATCCATCATCCACCCCTCCATCCATCTATCCACTCATCCATCCACTCACCTATTCATCACCCACTCATCCATCCACCCACCCATCTATCCATCCACCCACCTATCATCCACTCATCCACCCATCTACCTATCCATCCATCCATTCACCAAAGGGTCCCTGAGGTTCTTCTGGGATTCCTGCCCTGCTGCAAACCAGCTGCCCAGGAGTGGCTGGGTCCTGGCTCTCACAGGCCCTCTGCCCTAACCCTCACTGGCTTGCCCTGGGGCCTGAGCTGGCAGCAGCCCATGCAGAGCCTAGCAGCCAGAGCCAGAGAAGTACAATACCAGGACTGGGAGGAGGGGACACTCGGGGTGCTCCCACCTGTGTTGAGTTGGGGAGCTGCATGCCAGAAAGGGATGCCTTTGCCCAAGGGCACAAGCATGGGCTTGTGAGCAGTGCCGGCCCCACCCTGCAGCTCCCAGCCAGCAGGCTGCTGTCTCCAGGGCTCCGGCACTCGGCTCAGCCCTGCTGGAGACAGCCTGGCCATGGCTGTGGTCTTGTGGATCAAATTCCAATTCATCAGTGGTGGATTGGTGGGGTGGGTGTGGCGGCCCCGGGACCTGTCTGCGGTTTTCCGGGTTGCCTGGCTCCGGGACCCCAGAGGCTCCCACTGCTCACCAAACACACCTGCTTCCCGTAGTCCATCCGGCGGACGGCCTGCACCAGCCATGAGTCACTCAGGCCAGCAGGGCACCAGAAGGTGACCTCCAAGGGCTGACCAGCCAGGTTCCTGGCTTCCCAGCCCCTCCCTGCAGGTGGGACACGCCCCTCCTGCTGGCCTGGGTTTCCGTCCTTCCCCGACGTCTCTGTCTCTGGGTCTCACATGGGCATCTCGTGATCTTGCTCCCTCCCTCTCTCTGGGTCTGTCTGCCTTCTCCCCTCCAACTTCCCCCCGGCTTCTGAGAGGCCTTCTCCCTCTCTCTTTGTTGCCGAGGGCCCTCCCCTCAGGGTCTCCCTTGGGGCCATTTGTCTCTTCTCACAGCTGGGAGGGTCTGGGGTGGCCAGAGTGGGACAGCCAGTAAAGCAGGGAGCCGGGCCCTCAGAATCAGCAGGTGCCTGGGAAGGGGCTGTAGCTGCCCCTGGGTGTGCAGGTCACAGCCCCCCCACCCTTCGGCCTGGGGCCAAGGTGGAGCTCACGGGCTAGGGACTGGGTCCCCCTGCCCAGCCTGGGCAGTGCTGAGTGTCACTCACAGCGTGGGGGAGGGGGCAGGCCTCAGCTCTGCCCACTGCCCCAGGGCAGTGTTGGAGACCCCTCAGGCCTCTGGGTCCATGGAGCCTGGCGGGGACTGGGGTGGGAGGACGTGCTGCCCCACACTGGTCCTCACCCCATGGCCTCTGCTGGGTGGACGCCCCCACCCCCAGGCCCTGCCAGGCCCTCATCCGTCTGATCAATGTCCAGGCACATCTGACGCCGGAGCGGATCTGCTGACCCAGACCTGCCTGCCCGGGCCGCCCGCACCTCATCAATAGCAGATCATCCGGCATGGTGCTGGCCTCAACCCCCGGGGAGCTGGGGCAGGAACCGTGGCCTGGCCCTGGAGCCACCGCAGGGCGCTGTCCTGAAGAGACGAGCAACCCCCCAAGGCTGCCTGGGGGCCTCCTCCAGGCCTCACTCCCGGGACTCTGGCACAGACTTTTGTGCCACTGACCCTCAATGGGATTCTGAGACTGGGCCAGCTGGGGCCCTGCAGGAATTCCTGCCTCGGTCACTCTCAGTTCGAATTGATAACAGGCAGGGATGACCCAGAGCGTGTGGGGCTGTGGGGGGTGGGGGGCCCCCATCACGGGGTGTCCACAGGGAGGCCCAGTGGCCCTGCCCGGGCAGAGGGCCCGTGGCTCACTGTCCCCAGGAAGAGGGCTCGGAGCTCCTCAGCAAGCCTGCTTGGCCACCTCCATTGCACTTAGGAGCCCTGGCCGGGCAGTTCACACGTGGCACAGAGGCCAGGGATGCAGAGTTGGGACAGGGAAGAGATTCATCCACCTGGGCTTGAGGCCTAGCCCACATAGCATGGCAGCCAGCAGGTGCTGCCCTGGTGAGGGTGGGCTGAGGACACGGCCACCCAGCCTCCCCAGGCCCACCCAGGGCAGAGAGTGTCTGTCCCTCCCAGGTGAAGGCTGTGGAGCCTTCAGTCAGGGACAGCTTCCCTGGGAAGAGCCCTAGCAGGGCTTGCAAGTGAGGGACGAAATCCAGGCCCTCCCCCGCAGGATCCTAGCGGTGAGCATTTCTGAGCTGGAGCCCTGCAGAGCCGCCTCTGCTGGGGTCCCCTTTCTCTCTGTGTGCACAGCTGACCTCATTTCCTGAACAGTGGTGATCCCAGCAACTCCAGAGCAGATGAGGGAGCGGGAAAAAGTTCTAGAACTGGGTTTCACTGCTGCTTGGGGCTCCTCTGTGTGTGTTTGTAATGGACAGGTGAGTTCCCCTGAACAGGGAAAGGCTTTTTTTTTTTTTTTTTTTTTTTGGAGCAATGTCTTGCTCTGTCACTCCGGCGTAGTGCAATGGCGTGATCACTGCTCACTGCAGCCTCTACCTCCTGGACTCAAGCAATCCTCCTGCCTCAGTCTCCCAAGCATCTGGGACTACAGGCGCATGCCACCACACCCAGCTAGCTTTTTTACATTTTTTGTTGAGACAAGATCTGGTTATGTTGTCCAGGCTGGTCTTGAACTCCTGGGCTCAAGTGATCCGTCTGCCTCAGCCTCCCAAAGTGCTGGGATTATAGATAGGAGCCACTGCCCAGCTAATTTTTAAATTTTATTTATTTATTTATTTATTTATTTATTTGAGACGGAGTTTCGCTCTTGTTGCCCAGGCTGGAGTGCAATGGTGGATCTCGGTTCACTGCAGCCTCCGCCTCCCAGGTTTAAGAGATTCTCCTCCCTTAGACTTCCGAGTAGCTGAGACTATAGGTGCATGCCACTACTCCTGGCTAATTTTGTACTTTTAGTAGAGATAGGGGTTTTACCATGTTGGCCAGGCTGGTCTTGAACTTCTGACCTCAAGTGAGCCACCTGCCTCAGCCTCCCACAATCCTGGGATTACAGGTGTGAGCCACTGTGCCCGGCCTAATTTTCTAACTTTATCTTTTGTAGAGACAGGGTCTCACTCTGTTGCTCAGGCTGCAGTATATCCTTAAATAGGCCTGTGTGTTTCTGGGTTGTGAGTTTTATAATGCACATACTATGAGGGCTTAGCTGAGCAGATAAGCACTTAAACAGACAAACAAGAAAACACTTCAGACTGGTTTACTACCCACTCTGGGGAGCCTGGGTCTTTGCTTGTCCTAGAGGAGGCTGGGCCCCAGCCGTCTGTTCTGTAAGCCTCCATCCCTGTGGGCTGGGGGAGCGAGGGGAGCCACCCAGGGGCAAGTGCTTGGTGCACAGGGACCAGGATGGAACTACCCACGGGGAGAAGCACAGTTCTTCCTGGGAAGGGGCAACTGTAGAGGGTTTTGAAGAATGAATAGGAGTTCTTTAGGCTGACTGAGGACGCTTGAAACAGCATGGTGCAGGGAAGGAGGAAGGAGGGAGAGGAGGTCAGACAGGCCAGTTCTTGGAGGCTCCAGAGGACGTTTTGGCAGAGCCAGAACTTGGGACAGGTGGTTTGCTCACGGTGGGGAGTGGGTTGGAAGAGCAGCTGAAAGGTTCCCTGGGCCCCTGAGGCAGCCCCTGAGGTCTGTGGGGATGGACATGTGCTCCTATTTCAGTACCCCAAGAAGCCCAGAGACCTGTCCAGGGTCACATGGCGTTTGGGAGCTGGCTTGGTGGGACCTCGACATTCCCCCACTGGCCTGTTCCGGGCTCTGTTGAGGCTTCACTGGGAGCCCCCGAGGGCAGGCCCGGCCCCTGCCCCTCGCAGCCCTTCCCCGCCCTGGCACAGTGTCTGGGGGTGCACACGGGGGCTGAGAGGAGGTTGGGTGGGCCCTGCTGCTGGGGGGCTGCATCCGGCTGCTCCCCACCCCCGTGGCTGACCGAGAGGAGGCTGGGATTGATCTGTTCTTGGAACTGGCATTTGTGAATATTCCTAAAGAGGGAAATCGATCAATTATCCCAGAGCAGGGCCGTTTTTCTAACTGGGAGAACAAGCAGTTTTATGCACCTCGGATCGTGGGGTCGATCGTGGCCGGGCTGAGCCAGCTGCCCTCTGAATCTCCTGGGCTGGCGGCAGCCCAGTCTCTACAGGCAGCTCTCCTGAGGCTCCCCTCTGCCCGCTGCCAGGTCAGCAGCCCCCGCCTCTGTGTAGTAGAGAAGCCCAGGATGCCTGCCGGGGCTCCAGGAAGGGAGCCGAGGACCCTCAGTGACTGCACTGAGGCAGAAGCACTCCCTCTGTTGAGCTCCAAATCCTGCTGCCAAGACAGGGTCCCAGGCCTGAGGACCTCCCGCCGACCTCGGAGTCCCACTCGTGGGGGTGCTCCCACCCCGGCCTGCCCTGTCCCAGATTCCAACCTGTTGGAGTGTGGAGTGCAGTCACTGCCTGCCAGGCCAGAAGCTCCAGTGGCCTGAGGGTCCCTGATTCCATCATCAGCAAGAGAATGCCCTCCCCACACCCCCAGCCTTGACTCCTGCGTTCCAGGGACTGGACCCCGCCTGCATGTGGCGCCTGCCGCCAGCCCCACTCTTCCCAGAGCCCTCTTGAGTCTGGCCTGGCCCAGGCCTGCCCCCCAGGGACTCGCACAGGGTGCCGGGCTGCAGGGCCCCCCCATGCCCCTCGGTGCAAACCTTGAGTGCTCTCCCCACCCACTGTCCCCCTCAGACTGTTGCTGTTCCTCCTGGGGGTCAGTGACAGAAGGGGCCCACCTACCCATATGTCCCCCAGTTCCCTTGGTCACCCTGACCCTGGAAGGAAGGTCAGGCTGGCCTCGTGAGCCCCAGGAGAGGCTGCCGCAAAACGGTCACCTCCTGAGCCCAGTGTCCCACTTGGGCAGAGCTGGGCCTCCATAGAGGACACCACGGGGCAGCTCGATTATTTAAAACTGTGATTATGGTAAAATGTGCGTAACATCAAAGTTACGATTTCAGCCAGCTCTGAGGGTGCACCTGAGCAGCGTGAAGCATGCCCACAGCCTCATGCCTCCAGAACCTTCCAGCTCCCCTAACTGACTCTGTCTCCCTCCCCGGGCAGGCCTGCCGAGGAGCTCTGAGCCCTCCGCACTCCCCACCCCAGCCCTGGCCCCCACCCTGTGAATCAGAGCCTCAAAGCCTCAGGTCACTGGGGCCACAGCACCTTCACTCAGCATGGGGTCTCCCTGAGAAGCTCTGGCGAGGGGCAGGCGCCCTGCCGGCTGGGCAGGTGGAGGGGGGCCTCACCCAGGAAGAGTGTCGGGAGCCAGAGAGCCCGTGAGGGTGGAGGGTTTGAAGGAGGAAGCGCAGGGGTGGGGCCACAGGAACTCCACGCCAGCAGCAAATGGACGGTTCACAGCGGCCGGCAGAAAGCGTTTTAAATGGTCCCTAAAGCCCTCGGCGAGCCAGTGCTGAGCTCAGCATACCCTCAGTGAGCCTGGGAGGGGCCTGGGGCAGCCTGGGACCACCTCAGACCTCATCTCCCCCTGCCACCTCTTCCCTGCCAGGACCCCGGAACCCACCCGAGAACATGAGGGCAGGGGACAGAGCCCTGTCCTGTGGGTCCCCGACCCTGGCGTTGCCCCTCCCAGGCTGGGCCGGAACTGCCCGGCCCTCGCGGCTCTGCAGGGATAGTGGGAAACTCTGCCAGCCCCCACCACCCCCCATTTGTCACAGGGCCCATTAGGTGCTGACAGTTGCTTCCCATCTGCCCGACTGCGGCGGGGCACAGGCCCCCAGGGCCCATCCATCTCTGACCCTGGGGTCTGCAGCCTCTTCTACCTTGGTCTGGGCTGGAGGCCTCTGAGGGCGGCCGCCCCCAACCCAGGCTCTGGGGAATGTCTTCCGAGAAGGGCAACAGGGAGGAATCCAGGGAGGAGGCGGCTCCTGGGCCAGGACGGCAGCGCAGGGTGGTCCCAGCACTACCACGGCCCAACCCTGGGGCACCGGAGCCTGGGCTGGGGGAGGCAGAGCTGATTTGTGAGCTCACCCACCCCCACAGAGCTCATTCAGCTGGGGCTCTGGACCTCAGCAGCTGATGCCTGGGTTGGAGGCTTCGTGGGAGGCCAGCCAGGCCTCAAGCTGCCCAGATAGGGTCCAGCCCCTGGCCATGTGGGCTGAGTCACTATTGACCCTGGGTGCCAGGTGCAGGGGAGAGAGCCAGTGGCTGCCTGAGGTTCCCCCGCTGGGGCCCAGGGCTTCCGGGAGCTTCCTCCAGCCTATCGGGAGTGTCTGGCGGCTTCTTACCTCTTCCCAGAGGCTGTGGGCAGGCCTTGGGTGCAGGAGCCAGCCTAGCCTGGCCCTGCAGCTGCCTGGGGTCAGGACTGCTCAGCAGGCTGTGGTTTATTTATATGACCCAGCCTATTTATTTACAGAGTTCTTGAAGGGAGGTCTGGCCCCTGGCTTGCACCCCAAAGATATGCAAGCCCCCCCACCCACAGAGGGGCAAGGAGGCCCCACCAGGCCATAGCCAATGCCTGCTACTCCTCGGGGAGGCAGTCCTCAACTGCACACACCCCCACCCCCCACCTCCTCCCTCAGTGGGGACACACAGGCCACAGAGGTAGGCGTCAGGGGAGGCGTGCCAGGACGCAGTGCAGGACACGATGATGACATTAGTCTGACGTCACCATCTGTCGAGTCCCGGCTCCGGGCTGTCCCCAGTGTTGGTTGTGTACCTGCTGGCTGTGGCTCCAGGAGGGTGGGGGCTGTCGGGGGCATCAGAGCTGGGCAGGGCTGAGGCCGGATGGACCCAGCCAGGCTCTGCAGCCAGCAGACTTCCTTCCTGCCCTTCACTCAGTCTCCAGATAAAACACAGGTACTTGGGAATTTTAGACAAGCAATGAATTTTTTTTTATAAGTATATCCCAAACAGTGCACGGGATATACTTACACTAAAAAAAAATTTTTTTTTTTAAATCAGAAATCTAAATGTAACTCTGCCCTCTAGATTTCTGTTTGCTAAAGGCAGCTGCCCTCCTGGCACTAGCCAGACACCTGCCCAGGAGTCCCCTGAGGAGAGAAAGAAGCCCTTGCCTTGGCAGGGATGTGTATCTGGGAGGCTGGGACATGCTGGCCACCCGTACATCACTGTCCCTGCCCCGTCTCCTCCATATTTCAACTTCCCACTTGCCCTGTGCCCCCACCCCCGAGGCCCGGATTAATTTGGGAAGGACAATGTTTATATTAACCATTCATTTATCGACGTCTGCTTGCTGGGTCAATGGCCAAATTTATTGTCTCACAAGATGGGCCGCATCGAGCCGCATGCATCCTGCACCCTCCCCTGCCCGCTGGGCGGTCAGCCGCTGTCAATACGCAGACCGCTGACCTTGGGCCTGCAGCCTCTGCTGGGGGCTGGGATCTCCTGGGGAGACTTCGGGAGCAGGGGAGAGGTGGGCACTGGGGTTCACCCCTGCACTGCACCATTGCTCTGACCAACAAGGCCCACACTGATCCCTATGGCCAGGGGGGTGACACAGGAGAGGGTGGGGGCCAGGCAGGAGGAGGGTAGAAGCCCTAGAAGAGAGGCCCCGGGGCCCTCAGACCACATCCCCGCTGCGTGCTGGCTAAGGACCAGCTCAGGCTGCCAGCCTGTTGGGGGAGGCAGTCACCAGATGACCTCGTGAAAGACAAACGGTTTAGCGGGCCAAGGAAAGGAGCCTCTGGGATCCCCAGCCCTGAGGGGAGACACCACCTTGGACTCCGCTGGGGGCATCTAGGGCAGGGAGGGGCAGAGAAGCCTGGGGAAGGGACAGAAATCTGTGGCTGGCTGCCCCTCCCTGGCCACTGGGCTGTGTCATTTGGGCAGAGAGGAGCACTGACGTTCTTCGATGGGGTGGGCACCGGTCTTGGGACCCCTGTGCCTGCAGGCTGGCCCCACAGGCTGGCTGAGGGCGGGAAGGGTGGGCAGTGTGTGCCAGGCCAGCCCCCAGGAATCGTCCTGTGCCTTCAGGTGCCACTCCACACCCCTCTCCAGGAAAGACGCTGACCCACAACTCCCAGGAGTCCCCCCAACCCTTATAACCTCAACAGACACACCTGGGAATAGGGAGCAGCTTGGCCCCCCGAGATGAGGCCAGCGCCCACCTGGGCTGAGCCCCACTCAGGTCTATAACGGCTGACTCTCCTGCTCTTAGATAGCTCAGTGCATTCACGCAGCAGCAGGCCCTGCTGAGCGTCCCTGGAGCTCGGGGCCCTGAGGAACAGCTGTGATCCAGTGGACTAAGGCCCCGGGGCTGCAGCTGGGTGGGAGCAGGTTCAGCCACAGTGTCTATCGGCAAGGTGGGAGGGGTTTGCAGACAGGGTGAGGACCTTCAAGGACATGGTACGTGGGCAGGGTCTGTGGCCCCCTGTGCAGGGGTGAGCAGCTGCAGGGCTGAGAGGAGGCTGTGCAGGGGTGACAGGGCGTGCCGGTCATATGGGAGGTGGGAGAAGGGGGTCCGGGGTGAGCAGCTGGCTTGAGATGGAGGCGTCTGCTGGAGCCTCTTCCCGGCCGCCCTGCGCCCAGACCTCAGGGTTGCCTTTCTGGCCTCCCCTCCCTGGCCTTCCCTCCGCTCTCTGGGCTATGCTGCGCCCCATGGCCACCAGATAGCATGCAGAGCCCAGCAGGCACACTGCCCAGGGGCGGCAAGGGGGCCTGGTCAATGGGCTCATTTGTTGGCTGGGGCAGGCAGTCGATGGCCTGGGACAGCAGAGGCGCTGATTAAGATGCCACACTTGAGTTAGAATCTCCTGCAAGCAGAGATGAGCAATTGATCAGCTTGTCAGGGGAGCTGGCCCAGAGATGGGGAGGGGAGTGGAGGGGAAGGGAGGGGAGGGGAAGGGAAGGGAGGGGAGGGGAGGAGAGGGGAGGGGGGAGGGGAGGGGAAAGGAGGGGAGTGGAGGGGAAGGGAGGGGAGTGGAGGGGAAGGGAGGGGAGGGGAAGGGAAGGGAGGGGAGTGGAGGGGAAGGGAGGGGAGGGAAGCATAGTGGGGGAAACAGGGCAGTGTAGGGGAGAGTGATGAGAAGAGACGGAGATGGGCAGAGACAGAGACGAAGGAGGGCACACGCAGCACTGCCTGGCCCACGGCCCGAGTGCTCTCCCACCTGTGGCCCAGGGCTGGGAGGAGGGTTGGGGACCCTTGGGACAGGTGGATCCCAGCCCCTCAGCAGCCCCTGGCCCGGCATCCCTCCAGTGGTGGGGGGACGTCGCTGGCTTGCAGTGTTTCTGCTGTTTCCATTTGTAGAATTTATAGACTTTTTTTGTTGAGCATTTAAAAACGTACAGAAAAGTGAGCAGAAAGGGCAGAGCTGCCACCTTGCCCTCAACCCTCCCTTGCCCCCTCCCCTGCCCCACCTCGCTCTCTTTGCCCCCGTGACTCAGGGCTCACCCCAAGTCTGCACTGACACTGGGGCTCACTCCAGGTGTACCACATGGGCTCCGACGCGCACTGCTGCTTTCTTCCACCGTCTGGCAGCCCACGGAGGGGTGTCATCGCCCTCAGCTCCCCTGCTGCCCGCCCCAGCCCTCCTCCTCTGCACCGTGGCAGCCAGGGACTGCCCCCTTCCCCGAGGTTGTGCTTTTCCCAGAGTGCCTTCTGGTGGGACTCACGCAGCCTGTGGCCCTTTCAGAGGGTGCCTTTCCCTTAGAAACTCGCCTTGAGGGCTCCTCACACTCTTCCCAGTCTTTCGGTCTTTCCGGGGCTGGAGAGCTCCTTCCTTGTGGTGCCGAGTAACATCCTGCCATCTGGAGGTTGGGGACTGGCCCCCCAGGCTTGGCACTGAGGAACACAGCTGCCCTCAAGTCCACGTTCGGGTTGGTCAGTTTCTGTTCATCTGGGTAGACACCAAGGGGCTGCTCCTGGACCCTGTGGCAAGAGCGTGCTGTGTCCTAAGCAGTGCCGGCCATCCTGCCGAGGCCACCCCATCTGCTCGGCCACCACATCGGTGCCTCCGGCCACTCCTGCCTCCTCTTCGTGCTTGTACGTGGCCAGCCACGTGGCTTCCTCCACATTCCTTCCAGCTCCAGAAGCTCACCCTTGCCTTCTTCCGACAGAACACGAATCTCCTGCCCCTGACCCTGGCTGCCTCTTCCTTGTCACCAGCAGCTGTGGTCACAGCACAGGGTCTGGTAGGTCACCCTGGGGAGTGTACAGTTAGACACTGCCCACAGCCATGGCAGCCTGCAGCTGCACCATCCTGAAGTCAGGCGTGCACTCTCTGTCTCTGTCTCTCTCTCTGTCTCTGTCTCTGTCTCTTTCTCTCCCTCTCTCTCTCTGTCTCTGTCTCCACCCTCACCCCCGTCTCTCCTGCTCATTTCATGCCTCTCTGTCCTGACCGGCACATGGCCTGTCCCCACACTGAGTGTCAACAGCATGATTTCAGGACCTTTTGTTTTGGTTTTAAGACAGAGTCGCCCAGGCTGGACTGCAGTGGTGCCATCACAGCTCCCTGCAGCCTTGACCTCCTGGGACTCCAGCAATCCTCAAGCAGGTGGGAGGTTCTAGGGGTGCCCCCTTCCCACCCTGGGGCTGAGATCACCTTCCAGTCTCAGTCGGCTCCCACCTCAGCCTCCAGAGTAGCTGAGACTACAGACGGCTGCCACCACACCAAACTCATTTTTAATTTATTGTAGAGACGGGGTCTCACTAGGTTGCCCAGGCTGGTCTCAGCCTCCCAAGGTGGACCTCAGAGCAGTCTGTCTCCAGTACGTCTGACATTCTGGGAGGACACATTCGCTGCTCTGTGGTGGCTTCCCCAGGCTTTTCCTGGAACCCTCGTCTTCCTGGTGTTCTCTCCCGTTTCTGGAGTGCATTGCCTACTCGCTGTCTCAGAAAGGGAACTCAGGGCTGGGTGCTCACGCCTGTAATCTCAGCACTTTGGGAGGCTGAGGCAGGTGGATCACCTGAGCTTAGGAGTTCACGACCACCCTGGGCAACATGGTGAAACCTCGTCTCTGCTAAAAATACCAAAAATTAGCCAGGCATGGTAGCGCATGCCTGTAGTCCCAGCTACTTGGGAGGCTGAGGCACGAGAATCACTTGAACCCAGGAGATGGAAGTTGCAATGAGCCGAGATCGCACCACTGCACTCCAGCCTGGGTGACAGAGCGAGACTCGGTCTCAAAAAAAAAAACAAAAACAAAAAGCGAACAGGGAAGGCAGACCTCCCAGCCTCTGACCACCCTGGAGCGTCCTTCTCTAATCCCCGGGGTGGTGGTGGCCTGGCAGCAAACCCTGGTTTGGAAACTGATTGTGAAGCGTGGTGGTCTTGCTCCGGGGGAGGTCCCTGACTTTCTGATGTCCTCCTTTGTGTACGACCTGCTCCCCAGGCCCCAAGCCTTTAGGTGCTCCCCTTTGTCCTCAGAGCTCTGAAGTTCATGCTGACATATAGGTCACCAAGTGTCAAAGGAGACACCCACAACCCAAAGGCAGGATGTGTCACTGTTGTTGGCAGTCCCTGGCTGGTCCTGTACAATCCTTGGTGCTCCAGCGATAGCTGTGTGCACTCTGGGACCCTCCCAGGGAAGTTCCCACCTCTCCATCTGGTGGAGGGTCCTGCCGCAGGGTCCCCATCCGCCAACAGCCCATCCCAAAGCCACCCCATCTGTGCCCACCCCCACCTCAGTCACAGCCTGATTTGGTGGCTATGGGAGGCCAGATCCAGGCTGGAAGCCGGCTGGATATCCAGGCAGGTCCTAGGGGGAACCCCTGGTCATCGGAGATGCCGAGGCAGGCGGGAGGCTCTGGGGGTGCCCCCTGCCCCCAGGGCTGAGGTCACCTTCCAGTCTCAGTTGGCTGCGTTATTCATGGCCCGGCAGAGTGGCCTGAAACTCAACCCCAAGGCTGCAGTTCCCTCTGGCAGGGCTGGGAGGGCTGGGCTGGCTGGGGATGCCTTCTCCAAACCCAAGGAGCCTTGTGGGTGGCGGGGTGTACAAGTCAGAGACAACTAGAGAGGGCAGATTGACGCTGCCACCCAGCTGGCCACCCCTGCCACCCAGCCGGGGAGCACTGGCCACCCAGCCAGGGAGCATTAACCCTCCACTTAGCCGGGGAGCACTGGTCCTCCACCCAGCCGGGGAGCACTGGCCCTCCACCCACCCAGGGCCCTGGCCTCTCTAGCCAGTGTTTTGCCGTTCGGTCCCCCAGCTCGGCTGGTCTCTGGGCTCTCTGCCTGACTGTGGGTCCCTGCAGGGTCATGTCAGATGCCACCCCCGCCAGGAAGCCCTCCGTCTTGCCTGCTGTCCCTACACATCTCGCAGGCCCTGGTGATCCCGCCACATGGTCAGCTGGGCCCCGCACATCCCTCCCAGAAGCCTGTGGGCTTTCACCCCCACCCCGCCTGCGGCCCTGCTGGGGAGCCCCACGTCAGCGAGGGAGGCCTGCCTGCCTCCGCAGCAAGATCCCATTCCCTTTTGTCCCATCCTGCCCGCCTGACCTGATGCCAGGGGCCCCCTTGGAGCAAGTGGCAGCATTGCAGGGTGTTTGTAAAAATGCAGCTCCTCTTCCTGCCTAGCCCTCAGAGTCCTCAGGGCAGGGCTGGGAATCTGCACTGGGGTCGCTCCTGGTGCCCCTACGGCCAGCTGAGGAGGGGTCTTGGAGGGAGCCTGTCTCTGGACTCCTCCCTGGGACCCCTCCCCGGGACCCCAGCAGAAGCAGAGTCTCTGGAAGGGGCTCGGGAACTTGCAGCTGCGAAGCCTGCTCCCCCGGCCTCCCTCCGAGGCTGCTCCTTCTCAGCCTTGGTCTCTGCCTCCCCTGACAAAATTCCTCATCTGTGATCGACAGATTCCACTTTGCTCAAATGTATTTGACTGGGGAAACCATGAGAAAGAATTTCATTGCTGTAAACACTGGTTGGAATTAAATTCTTTTGCTTTTAATCCTGTGCATTGGCCCAAGGGGTTTCTAGGAGAAAGCTCCACCCACTCCTGGCACCCTGGTCCTCAGCAGGCCTGGCCAGGCCTCCACTTCCAGCTGTTTGCCCCCGGGCAGGGCTGCGCCAGTCTCCAGCTCACTCTCTCTGCCAGCCGGGGCTCCCACGGCAGCTCTGAGGTGTCCCCATCCCAGCCCGGGGGGCAGTGTGCCCAGCTCAGCACAGATGCAGGCTGAGGTCCCAAAGCCTGCAGGCCTCTCTGCAGCCACCTCCAGGGCTCTCAGCCTCCTGCCCGCCCGCCGCCAAGGCAGGTGCACCCCAGGCCTCACTCCCTCAATTCCCTGGCCCCGAATGGCCCTGGCCAGCCCAAGTGCTTTCCACTCCACATTGCCCACTGCCATGACCTCCTCTTCCAAGATCTGGGGGGATGTGTCCCTCTGGTACCCTCCCCCCACCTCCACCCACAGCACCCGGCCCACCCACAGCAGGAGGGAGGGCTGGGCTCCCTCCCCTTCAGCCAGGGGACCCGGTAGGCTGGCCTGGCCTCCCCCAGGACCCAGGTGGGAGGGAGCTCGGCCCTCGGGGACAGTGGAGGAGGCCGTCTCCTCATGAGCTTCCTCCCCAGGCAGCCTCAGCTAACCACAAGAGGCTCTCCTGGGCCCCCTCTGAGAGCCTCCTCGGCCCACGGCCCCTGGAGAAGGCAGAGGCAGGAGGGAGGTTGGGGGACCCCTGCTCCACTCCACCAAGCTGTCCCCTGCCTGCCTCAGCCTGGCCTGGGCGCTGCTGCAGCTCAGAGCCCAGGACGGCAGGGCCTGGAACCTCTGCCCAGTAGGCCATGCCCCTTCCTGGTAAGGGGACTTCATGGGTGATCAGAAACCCGAGTGGGGCTGGCCACCACCCAGGGGCAAAGCCACTGTCCCAGGTCCCCCACCCTGCACCGGGCCTTGCTGGGGCCATGTGCTAGCGGACCCCTGCCCCTCACACCCCATCCCAGGCTCTGCTGCTGGCCTGGCAGAAACTGAGAGGGAACCTGGGGTCCTGACATCCACTGTTTGAGAAGGCAGGCGCCAGCCCGGCCCACGGGGTGGAATCGGGGTGCTGGCCACTAGCTGGGGTCCTCCTTGAAAGGCTACCCGGCTCCAGCCCAGTCTCCCAGGCTGTGCCACTGACCCGAGGGACCCCCTCAGCAGGGACTCCCCAAGGCCAACCCAAGCCCTCTTTCCCTGTGAGGCGCCGTCCTGAGGGTGCTCAGTTGGGGTCTCTATGGCGAAGGACCCCCAGGACTCCTGACAAGGAGAGGTTGCTGGTTCAGTGGCTGCTGGAAGCTCAGACCACGTGGGGGTGTCTTGGGGGCAGGCCTGGTCTTCACCCTCCTAGAAGGGCCTGAGCTCCTCGCCCTCTGCCGGCATTTCTCGCCACTCCTCGCGCCTCCCCGTCGCCCGCCCTCACTGTGGACCGCCCACTCCCCACACCCCGCAGGAGCAGAATCCCTGCTGGCTCACTGGCCACCGCCGAGGCCACCTCGCCGGGAACTGCGGGAGACAGCTGTGCCTGCGCGGTGCCCCCGCCCCACCTGCCACGTCGAGGCAGCCCCGGGCACTGGCGGTGGCAGTCGGCGTGTCACCTCTCCTGCCACCCGCGCGGCGCGGCGGGCACGTGGCCCCTCCAGATGCGCAGAGCCCGGGGCCCCAGCTCTCTTCCTAGCGGCGGGCGGGGGGCGGCCCCGGGCGGCGCCATCTGACGCCCCCTCTCCGCGCGCTTCTGCCCCCCACGCCCGCTGCCATCTGTCGGTCGTGGAGCCGCGCCAGGCCACTGGCTCCCGGCCAGCGGGAAGCGCCAGCCCCTCCCCCTGTCCCGATGTCCCCAGACCCAGGCTCAGTCCCTCCCTCCCCGTCCCGGTGACACCCCTGGGTCCTGGAATGCTGCTGGGGGGCGGGAGACCAGAGAAGCAGCAGGTGCATGGGGAGGTGGGTGTCCCGCCCTCTGCGAGGAGCCCACCCGCTGGACCTTCGCCAAGGGCTAAGATCGGGTTCTAGCACCAGCCGGTCCCGCCTAGCCCCGCCCTAGTCCCTTCCCAGCCCGGGCCTCCGCCCCACCCTGCCAGCCCCTCCGGCCTCGGCCCCGCCCCCGCCGCCCTTTCCTGCCCTTGCCCCTCCCTGTCGTGCCCACCTCAGCCTTGGGATCCTTCCAGCCCCACAAAGTTCCTCCGGTCTCCGGAGCCCCTCTCCTCTCCCAGGGTGCCTCAGGCAGAGCAGCCAGGAGGGGGACAAGGGCTGCTGGCAGGTCCAGGCGGCCCTCACCAGGAATGAGCCTGTCAGCAGCCCCCCCTTACCCCTGAGGTCTCTGAAGCTCAGCCAGCACGTGGCCAACCTACAGGGCCCCTCTCCTCTCCTCCAAGGAAAAGAGGGTCTGGTCCTCCTGCTGCCCTGGTGACCCAGGCCTGGCTGGGATGGTGACTGGGGCTGGTGGGCTGGAGGAGAGTGGCAGGAGCTCTGGGGACAGTCCCCAAGCCTTGGGCTCCCCACTTTTTCCCGGCCTTCCCTCTGTCAGCCTTCCCACCCCCTGGCCCCTCTGCTAAGCCAATGAGCCTATTGGGGAGGAGCTGCTCGGAGGAGAAGGCCTCTCAAGGTGTGGGGTCTGGCCACACTCACCTGCTTCTCACCCGATGCCCTGTTCAGGTCCCCGTGGACTTGTGGCTGCTTGGAGAGGCCAGGGTCACAGACGGGGCCAGGCCCCTGCGGTGAGAAGTGAGTGTGCTGTGCTAGGGGCCAAGCCTGGGAGGGCTGGTGGCTGGAGGCTCCAGGACACACCTGTCCCGAAAGGCTGCCCAGAGAGAGCCTGAGGCCCAGCCCCAGGATGCCTGGCTCTCCTTGGGTGGGGATGCTGAGGGGTGTGTGGCAGAGCAGAGGGCCCAGCGCAGGGAGGGGTTACCAGGCCTGAGAACCACAGAGGGATAAGAGAGGGCACAGGCCGTGGCCAGAGCCAGGGAGATCCGGGGCCCTCAAGGTTGGGGGTCAGGGCAGGGCCTGGGGGACCAGGCCAGAGGTGCAGGCGGCACAGCCAGCAGCTGGGGCCAGGGCAACAGGAGGCAGAGCTGAGGGCATGTGGCGGACAAGGGCCAGGTCGAGGGTCGGGGCTAGGGTGAGGCGTGGGGGCCAGTTCCTGGGGATGCAAAGAGCAGAGCCATCCAGGCCAGGGAGGGGGGCTTGGTGCCAAGGTTGCCCTTCACCCTCCTCCAGTCTCAATAAAGCCACTAATTAGCATCCTGACCACTCAATTAGTTAGGCTGCATGCGCTTAATTATGACAGAGTGCTTCGGTGGGGGCAGGCAGCGCCATCAGCTCCCCCAGCCCCAGGAGCCAGGGTTTATTGACCAGAAAAGACATATGAGGAGACAGTGGCCCGAAGCCTGCTTCCTGGCGTGGGGCGAAGCGGGCGGAGGGGGAGGGAGGCAGGCGGGAAGCCCCCCACCCCAAGTGTCTACAGGGGTTCTCATCCCCTCTGCCCAGCTCTGTAGGCCCTGGGAGGGAGTCCTCCCACTCCACGCCTCTGGCGTCTGACTCCCACCTGTACCTGCCTCTTGCCCTCAGACTGCAGTTACCTGAAGGGGTCCAGGCAGGGGGGGTTCATGGCCTGGTGCCTCCAAGTGGGGGCCACACCCCTTCCCAGCCCTTTGCTCCTGGGGCCGGGAGCGGTTGTGCTCGAGTCAGCTCCTTTGTGTGGCCTCTGTTGGGCTGACAGTGATTCCAGGCATGCTCTCCTCCTGCCGCATTCTGGGTCTGCTGGCCATGCTGTTCAGCCTCTCAAACCTTCTTGCCAACCGCCAGCCACAGTGGACAGGTGCAAGGCCCTCTTGACAACCTCAGCCCTGGAGACACTGCCCTATTTGCTACTTTGTGAGCAAAAATAGCCGTTTTCTTTCTTTTTTTTTAGATGGGGTTTCCTGTCGCCCAGGCTGGAGTGCAGTGGAACAATCACTGTTCACTATAGCTTGACCTACTGGGCTTAAGCGATCCTTCCACCTCAGCCTCCCAAGTAGCTAGGACTACAGGTGCACGACACCATGCCCAGCTAATATTTTTTATTTTATGGAGAGACAGGGTCTCGCTGTGTTGCTCAGGCTTGACCTTTAGTTTTTCTCATAATTTCAAGAGGCTGTGTCTTATCTGCCAACAGATCATGCAACTAGCAAGCTCTGGTCCAAGTAGAAGCTGATGGTAAATTGTTTGGTGGTGATGGTGGAGATGGTGGTGGTGGTGGTGGTGATGGTGATGGTGGTGGTGATGGCTGTGTTGGTCGTGATGGTGATGATGGTTGTGGTGGTCATGGTGATGGTGGTGATGGTGATGGTGGTCATGGTGGTGATGATGGTTGTGATGATAGTGATGGTGGTGGTGGTGGTTGTGGTGGCAGTCATGGTGATGGTGGTGGTGATGGTTGGGTTACTCATGGTGATGGTGATGGCAATGGTGGTGGTGGTGATGGTGATGGTGGTGGTGGTGATGGTGGTGGTGATGGTGGTGGAGGTGATGGTGGTGGTGATGGTGATGGTGGTGGTGATGGTTGTGTTGGTCATGGTAATGGTGATGGTGGTGGCAGTCATGGTAATGGTAGTGGTCATGGTGGTGGTGGTCATGGTGATGATGGTGGTGATAGTGGCGATAGAGCCAAGGGGCTCTTGGGACCATGTGGCTGGGACTGAGGGTGGTGTAGACACAGCCAACCCTTCCATGAAGGCCCTGCCTGGCTCTAGTAGTTTCTATCCTGAACACAGCCTGCTGTCTGAAGGATGGTCGCTTTGTTAAGTGAGGGTAGGGCAGACCTGAGAGGTCATTGAGTGGGGGCGGAGTCCTAGCCAGAGACTCAGTGCGCTCTGGAATTCCTGTGTCTCCTGAGACCTGGGGCCGACGTCACCCTCTGGATGGCCTCTGGCCTCTATCTGAGCTGGGGTGTCCCAGGAACAGAGAAGGCCCCAACTGTTGTTAGGTACCCCAGCAGTCTCTGTCCAACTGGGCCTGGGCCCTGGATGGCAAATGTGGGCATTGCAGAGCGAGTGGCAGGACTGGAAGGAGGCAGAAGCCCTGGGAGGGGCCTGGGGGGCCGGGTCCATGCCTCCGAGGTGGTGAGTGATGCAGACAGCTGGTGCCTGTGGAAGCAGCTCCCTCAGAAATGCAGCTGGGACAAGCCCCTCAGGGGTCCACGTGGCATAACCCTGCTGTGACCAAAGCCGCCAGCCTGGGTTGAACATTCTTCAAGATTTCTGCCTTCATTTACCAAGTATCTGTGGCATCTGTGCAGTGTGCCAGGCACTCCATGCAGCCGGATCGAGGCAGGGAAGCCCCTGCCTGGGAACACGCAGGTACCAGCACAGACAGAGGCCACAGGGCTTGCCCCGTGAAGCCACCAGCTCCCGGGCACTGGCTAGCTGTGATGAGGACCTGAGTCCTCTGGGGAATCTGGGTGCCCAAGTCAGAGCCAGATGAAAGCCTGCAGCTGCCCCCAGGAGGGGGGCGGGAGGGCTCTGTCCGGCGGTATACAGCCTCGTCCTAGCTCTGATGGGGGTGCTTCTTGGGGTCCCCCCGCCTGGGAAAGAGGCCCCGTCAGCTCTGGGAGGTTGATAGCCTGGAGTCTTGGCCTCTGAAAGCTGTGTTTCCCAGATGGCAAAGCCCCGCAGGGTCCTGGCACCAGGAGCCTTGGGCAGGTGGTTGGTCCCAGGCAAAGGGCAGAGCTGCCCCAGCTGAGAGGGCGGAAGGCCATGTTCCCCCCAACCATGGTGGGCACTGGGAGTCAGATACAATTACTCTCTCAGTGTATCATAATTACTGCAAATAGCCCATTAAAGAGAAATTATCATCAATATGATATTAGCAGGCAGTGGAGGAAATGAAGAAAGAAAAGTGCTTATTCTCCCATTGTCCCCTTAATGGGGACAAGGGGCAGAGGGGCAGTGGTCCCTGTTCCCTGACCTCACCTCCCTGCCCACCGTCTGGGGCCATGAGGGACCTGGCAGCCCGGGAAGAGTGGGGGGCCATGGGTGGAGTTGGACCTGGCCCTGTCCAGCTGCTGGGGGCTCTGCTGTCCCCTCCCAAACCTGGCTTCAGTCCAGCTTGGGTGGCTCAGGCCTCCCTGGAGGTAGCCCCCGTGAGACCCTCGAGGGAAGGCCCTGGAATAGGAGGGGTCTTGGCTCAGCCTGTCCTGAGCGAGTGGAGAAACATCCAGAGGCCCTTTAAATCCTGGGAACCAGGCTCCACAAGACGCAGCCTCTGGAGCACAGGCCCTCCCTGAACATCACCGAAATGACGGAAGAGGAAGAGGGACGTGAAGTCTGCAGGACGGAGGGAACGGGAGCGGAGCAGCAGCCCCCGGGGAGGGAGGACGTGGCAAGGCACTCCGGGCTGGGGCGCCTGTCTCGGCAGAGTGGAGCGGATGGTGAGCCAGAGGCTCTCCTGGGCCCAGGTGGGCATCTGTCGGAGCCATTGGGCCCCTCCCTGTGACCTCTCCCGGTCATAGGAGACCCTGGGGAAACTGACCTGGGACTAGGCTCGCTGGAGGGTGGGCACGAGGTGCCCCCGGAAGACAGGGACTGAGCGACCTTCACGAACCAAGCTCAGCAGCCACCTCTCCTCCTCAGCAGTGACACCAGCAGCCCACAGCCCCCTGCAGGAGAGCAGAGGAACCTTCTGTGAAAAACTCACTGGCCAGAGGGACAAGACCAGCCTCTGAAAGTGATAGGTTCCCCATGAAGCCACCAGCCCATTGCCTGGCCCTCTACAGAGAGGCCCATCTGCCGACAAGACCACCGCCACCCTCCAGGGCACCGGAATGCCAGGCCTCACTTCTGGTCAGCTGAGCACCAGCAGGCGGGTGAGAAGAGCCTCGAGTGGAACGGGTCAAGCAGCCATGGAGCCAGGGAGACCCACGGAGCCATGGAGACCCACGGAGCCACGGAGACTCACGGAGTCGAGAGAACTGTGATGACAGCAGCCGTGCCCAGTGCCTGGCTCCCAGGGAGCTAAGCACAGCTGTGCCCCTTGGGCGTGCCAGCTAATTGAATCCTCATGATAAACCCGGAGGTCAGTGCCACTATTATGAAAGAACTCAGGCACAGAAGGGTCACACCCACCTCCCCAAAGTCAACAGCCGGGAGTAGGGAGGCGGGATTCTGCCAGGCAGCTTGGCTCGAGGTCCCACTTTTTATTTGTTTATTCTCTAAGACCTAGTCTTGCTCTGTCGCCAGGCTGGAGTACAGCGAAATGATCTCAGCTCACTGCAACCTTCCTGACTACCCAGTTCAAGCGATTCTCCTGCCTCAGCTCCTGAATAGCTGGGATTACGGGTGGGCACCATCACACTCAGCTAATTTTTGTATTTTTAGTAGAGATGGAGTTTCACCATGTTGGTCAGGATGGTCTCAATTTCCAGACCTTGTGATTCGCCCACCCCAGCCTCCCAAAGTGCTGGGATTGCAGGCACGAGCCACCGCACCCAGCCCTCTCTCTTTTTAAGGATAAAGGAAATTCTTTTTTCTTTTTTTTTTTTTTTGAGTGAGGGGGTCGCTCTATTGTCCAGGCTGAGTAGTGTCATCATAGCTCACTGCAGCCTCTAACTCCTGGGCTCAAGCAATCCTCCCACCTCAGCCTCCTGAGCAGCTGGTACTACAGGCGAGCACCACCATGCCCAGCTAATTTTTAAATTATTTTTAGCAGGGATGGGGGCCTCACTATGTTGCCCAGGCTGCAGCCAGGGTGGTCTCAAACTCCTGGACTCGAGTGATACTCCCACCTTGGCCTCCAAAAGAGCTGGGAATACAGGCATGTCCCACTATACCCAGCAACATACTGTCTCAAAAAAGGGCAAGGTAACCCCCGAATGCAGAAGGAGCTGAGAAACCAAAGAAGGAGGCAGGCAAGTCCAGCTTGTTGCTAGCATGTTTTATTGGGGATCTTATGAACAGAAGAGTGGTCTTGGGTAGCCACAAGATACATAGATCTCCACACCATTATTCCCCAGACCCAGGGGTTATATACCATAGGGAAAGGGTGCATGTGCTTCGGAGGGAAGGGGGAGGAATTTGATCTAAAGACAGGACTTGCAGACATGCTCTTACACAAGGAACAACAGATAAACTGAAAATCTCAGAGGCATTCCTGGAACCACTGTTAGTCAGAAGTCAGCATGGTGGATTAGCTTCCATGTGATGTTACTTTAGCCTCCACACATACCAAGGATTAGTAGTAAAGATGGAACTGGACTTCCAGTAGCCACACAGAAGTTCAAAGACAAAGTACCTTACAGATGCTGAGGAAAAGAGATTAATGGCAAATTCTACACCCAGCCAAACTATCTGTCTAGTGTGAGGAAACACTAATTACACTATTAGATTTTTAAATTTCAAAACACTTATCTCCCAAGAATCTCTTCTGGAGAAGTATCTGAAGGGTGCTCCCCTACAAGGAGAAGTCAACCAAGAAGGATAAGGGGATGCCAGCAAAGGCGAGGCCGGAAGGGTATTCCCAGCCGAGAGCAGCCAGTCCAGCTAACTGCAGCAGGAAGGTGGATAACTCCTGCTGAAAGGTATCCAGGGAAAATGGCCTTCCTAGATTACATAATGCAAGCTTCTGTGTGGAAGCCATGTCATGAGAGATTTCTAAAATGATTAGGGCATTTAGGAAGAATTTGTTATTGACACATAGAAAACCAAACAAAAGAAAACCAGGAGGCAATTATTAACTCTGGGAAAAACGAAGTTGCTCAGGAAGGAGCATATAATAATATATCACTTTGTTCAGAACAATCCTCATGTAGTCATGATAATGTAAATATGGAATATTTTTAAACTAAAAATATTGTGGGCTTTTTTTGTGTGTGTGTGTGACAGGGTGTCACTCTGTCACTCAGGCTGGAGGGCAGTGGTGCAATCACAGCTCACTGCATCCTGGACCTCTCAGGCTCAGGCAATCCTCCCACCACAGCCTTCTGTATAATGGTGACTACAGGCATCCCACCATGCCCAGCTAATTTTCTTGTAGTTTTTGTAGAGATGGGGTTTCACCACATTGCCCAGGCTAGTCTTGGACTCCTGGGCTCCAGCCATCTGCCCGCCTTGGCCTCCCAAAGTGCTGGGATTACAGGCATAACTCCTGCACCCAGCCTAAACTAAAAAATGTTGAAATAGTATAAGGACGATGTGGGGAGAGAAAGAGCAAATGTGTAATGGAGTGAAATTCTAAACAATGCCTAAAATTAATAAATCGAGAAATAGTAAAATAACCATTTTATCTGGAGATGTGGAGATGCATTAGTCTGTTCTCACACTGCTAATGAAGACGTACGCAGACTGGGTAATTTGTAGAGGAAAAGAGGTTTAATGGACTCACACACAATCCCACATGGCTGGGGAGGCCTCACAATCGTGGCGGAAGCTGAAGGAAGAGTAAAGGCACGTCTTACGTGGCGGCAGGAAAGAGCAGGTGTGCAGGGAACTGCCCTTTCTAAAACCATCAGATCTCCTGAGACTTACTATCATCAGAACAGCATGAGAAAAACCCGCCCTATGATTCAGTTACCTCTCACTGGGTCCTTCCCGTGACACATGGGGATTGTGGGAGCTGCAATTCAAGATGAGATTGGGGTGGGGACACAGCCAAACCATATCAGGAGCTTACTGGAAGAAACAGACTTGAAAGCAGTTATCTTGCTGAGTGGGGGACTCGGGCCACAGGCAGGAGACACCTGGGTTTTGTTTCTCATCTTACTGCATTTGATTTCTAAAAAACAGATGTGCATACGTCACTTTGACAAAACAAAACTGGATGTGGCTGATGCCAAAGTGAGCTGCCCCAGAAGAGCGGCTGAGAGAGCAGCATCCCAGAAGGCCACAGAAGGGCTGCAGAGCAGAGCCCACACCTGCTGAGGGACACAACAGGCCCTGGAGGCCATGGAGACCACTGGGCCCCGGGGGACTTGCAGAATGAGGCCCCCAGGCCCAAGTGTGGAATCCCTGGTGGGCACAGAGCAGAGGCCAGGTCAGTGGGAGGGGCTGTCAGACCCTGTGAGTGCCCCACCTGTGTGCCAGGCCCCAGACTGGCCCCAAGTCTGATGGCAGCAGGTGGACAGTAGGCTTCACTACTATGGGGGCGGGGATGGACGCAGGGGCAACCCAGCTCACAGAACAGCCTGGGTGGCTTCTTGGAGGAGGCTGTTTTGGCCCAGATCCTAAAGGAGGCGTGGAAGCTCTCAGGGGCAGGTGAGGACACGGACAAGAGAGGGCGGGTCTCAGAACTGGCCAACCTGGAGAAGCTATGGAGCCAGAGAAGGGTTTAGAGGGAGCCGTAAGACAGCAGCGTCTGGAAAACGGACAGGAGGGGCCGGGCGGGGGCAGTCCATCTCGCCATCCTGCTTTCCTTTTCTTTCCTTTCAACAAATACTAACGGAGCACCTCCTCAGTGCCAGGCGCTGCTGTGGCCTCCACAAAATCAACCTCGGACACACACGACCCTGCCCTCCCAGCGCCGATGCTGGAGGCGAAGAAACCAGGCAGAACCCGCATGGGAACCCACGGCAGCAGCGCGGGGAGAAACGAGCTCGGAGGGAAGGCCAGCCCGGGAGGCTGCACGGGTGACGCCAGCTGCTCACGGGTGGAGGTGTGAGGTCTCAGGAGGGCCCTGGAGAGAAGAGGGAAGAGGGCCGGGCAGGGGAGAGATGGGAAGAGGTTCTGGTGCACAAACTGGGTTCCCTCACTCCAGTTTTGGAGTCAGTCCACAGCTTCCTAAACCACCCACCCAGGCAGCCCCATCCCCTTACCCACCCATACACCCACTGATCCTTCCACTCACCCCCAACCCCCTACCCACCCACCCCCACGCTCCCCCACACACCCACTCACCCCCACACTCCTACCCACACATCCACTGATCCTCCCACTCACCCCCACACTCCTACCCACTCACCCACTCACCCATCCACCCACTCATCAGCCCACCCCCCACTCTCCCACCATCCCATCCATCTGTCACCCCTCCATCCACCCAACTGACCACCCACCTGTCTACTCATTCACCTGTTCACCCACCGTGAACCATCCATAGGCCCTTCCATCCAGCACTGTCCTCCCCTGTCCCTCCCCGAGCTGCCACTCCTCCTGGCCCGTCCGTCCCTCCCCGTGCTGCGGCTCCTCGTCGCCCGTCCATCCATCTATCCACCACCACCTCATGTGCTCCTTTTGCTTTTACCTCCTTCACCTTCCTCCTTCCTGAAGTGCAGATGAGACGGCTGGAGTAGAAGCTGACATTTTGGGCCAGGAGACCCTGGGAGAACAGGCCAAGATGAACGAGCCTGAATCCAGCACTTTGTGAAGCAGCCACCATGGCCACCCTGGGCCATCAGCGTCTGACTTTTACGACACAGTCATTAATTTCCATTTAGTTTGTTGGAGTCACTGTTCCTTTAGCTCTCTGCTACCTGTACTTACATTTCCGGGTGAGTTGCCGAGGTCTGCAGTTAAGGTATGAACATCAGTGAGCCTCAAGGTACCTCAGGCCAGAGGTTCCGAAGGCGAATGCGGGCACAGCTCTCGGTCTGAGGCTCCTCACCTTGCTCCTTCTCCCTGTCACCAAGAAAGGAGGCCGGGGGAAGGGAGGGGTCACCGTGGCCTCCCACCCCACACTGCCTCTTGGCTCTCCGGGCCTGGGGCTGTGGGCGGCAGCTCAGGTGGCCCTGGGACTTTCCGTAAAGGTCTTTGCAGGTGAGAAAGATTAGACATCTTTTTTATTTGCTACTGTAGAGAGCGTTTTCAGTGTTACTTACGCGTACGTGGGTAGGAAGCCTTACTGGCTAAAGTGTGCTAGACAGCAGGACCCAGGAGTGTGTCTGCGCTTGTCCATTGAATTCTTGCAGAAAGAATTCTCTTCTGGGGAAGGTTAAATATCATGCCTTCCTGGATCTAATCTCAACGTGGCCCTAAGTGCCCTGCCCAGGGCCCCAGAGTTTCTGAGCTCAGCTTAAGTCAGCTCCCCAAACTCCGCAGAAAGTGGGAGGGGTTGGGGCTGTTCTGTGCCCCGGTCTTCTGGGAAGGGCTGTGCAAGGAGGGCTGAGGGGACAGACCCAGCTTGCGGGTGAGGGAGTTTGAGGAGAGGCGTCGCGGCTGGAGTGGTGGGCACAGCACACGGCTGCTGAGTAGGGGGAGGAAGGCCTTCCGGGAGCAGAGCTGGGCTGAGTGGGGGACCCCCATGGATGGCAGCTCTGGATCCCCTCCCAGCCCTGCCCCTCCCCTCCGGCCAGGAGCCAAGCTCGGCTCCCCCTGCCCCTCTGCAAGCCCCACATCCGTGGCCAAGATGTCTCTGGTCTCGGATTGGGGGTGCCCCTGTAAACCCTGTCCCAGTGCACCTGGAGAGGCACATCCCACTCCACGTCCTCCCCTCTGAACAGAACCCCCTCTTCCAAGAAGCCTTCTCAGACTGACGAAGGGCTTGTGACCGGACCCCTCTCTTTACTCCTCATGAGGCCCCTGTGTGCATGCTGGGTGGGAGGAGGGGAGCGCTCAGTGTCCTTTTACAGATGAGGCGACTGAGCCCAGAGAGATTGCTCCCCTCCCCCTGCCGCTGGGGAGAGGCAGAGGTCAGGGCTCCTCCGGTCCAGCCTGTCTGCCACCATGGAGGGGGTGGACTGGTGACTGGGCAGAGGACGGGGTGGCCGGGAGGTGCCCACCTGACCCAGCCAGGGCCCGTGGCGAGGCCCCCTCACCCCACCGCCACACCCGCCTCCACCCACACTCCCCTGCCTGACCCACCTTCAAGGCAATGGCAGCCCCCATTGCCCAATGACCTGTCCCCAGTTCCTGGCCGCCCTCCCTGCTCCCATCTCACTGGCTGCTCCCCTGAGGCTGCTCCCCGCACTTTCCACAGGCAGGCCCAGCCACCTTCCAAGGCTCCCCGCCTCCCCGCCCCTTCCCCTCCCGATTTCCTGGCCACCACCCGCTGGCCCACTCTGCCTCCTGCTGTCCATTGTCCGGTCTCTCTTCCCATAGCCCAGCCCCGTGCCGCCTGCCCGCCGCCTGGGACCGTGTCACCTGCGCCACCCCGTTCTCTTCCCACAGCCACGCCCCGTGCTGCCCAGGACCATTTTGCCCGCGCCACTCCACTGGGGTAACGGTGCCCAAGCCCGAGCGTCCCCCACACTCTGACGCGTGTCTGTCTAGAAGTACGGCCTCTTGACGGGTCTACCGCGCTGCCAGTGTCCCACCTGGCAAAGCACAGCCTCTCCCCAACACTGCAGCAAATGGGCAGGAGAGCCCCGGCCGTGGGGCAGGGGCAACCGCCGGGCCCCAGAAGACAGGGTGCAGCTGGGGCCGAGGACAGGCCAGGCGCCTGCGCTGCCGCCGAAGCTTCTGGGACAGAGGAGCTGCGCTCGGTGCTCCAGGACACCGTGGGCTGTGGGGCCCAGGAGTGCTGCGGCCGGGGGCGGTGCGGGGGGCAGATCCCTCAGGAGCGTGAGCTTCAGGGCGGGGCTGGAGAGGGGCCACCCAGGGCGTGTGGCTTCCCCCCGAGGACAGGACGGGGTTTATCCCTAAGACCCTCCCCCCCGGGGGAGGTGACCAGACACCTGGGTGCCAGCCTGGAGGGGGTGAGGATGCTGCAGAAGGGGCTCCAGGACCCTCCCTCATAGAGAAGCCAGCGGCCCCCTAGAGTCCCTCGGGGCCCACCGACGGCCTGGGGCTCCTCTGCCCAGCGCCCTGCCCACATCGTCACCGGCACTCCCGGGGGAAGCTATCAGGGCCCTCAGGGCTGGCGCCTGTCATGTTCCAGACACTTCGCTGCGTCAGCCTCTGAGGACTAGGTGGGAGAGAGGGGAAGGGGCCGTCCCCAGGAGCTAAACCCGGCCGAGGGGTGCCAGGAGGTGCAGTGTGGGCAGGGAGGCCCCAGGGCAGAGCCTGCCACGTGGGAGGGAGGGCCTGAAGTCGCTCTGTCTGGGAAGGCGGTGGCCTGAGTGAAGAGAGGAATTATCCTCCAGGCTGAACTGATCCCAGCTGGCCTCGGGACACCTACCTCGGGTGCCAGGCGTCAATGGCGCTGGGGTCCCAGAGGCCAGCGTGGAGGAGGCAGCAAGGCTCGGGGGACACCAGGGCTGAGGGGACCGTGGGGGCTGGGCTGCTGGGGGCCTCGCCTTCCTGCTCTCCACGGCCGGTTTAGGGCGCCTAGCGGGGCAGGCGGGCCTGAAGGCTAGAGGCCCCCTCCCATGCCCACCCCTCCTGAGACCTCCGTGGCCTCCCCTGCCGACCCCTTCATGCCCGCCCCGCCCGCCCCTCCTCCCTGACCGTGGGCTAATTGGCTGTGACAGCTGGAGCCCTGGGCAGCTGAGCGGTGTCACTAGAATCGGGCAGGCTCTGAGCCCGCCAGCCACAAATTACACTGTCACTGCTCCCCGTGTGGCTGCTGACTTCACGTGGGGGTCGAGGGTGTGGGGTCCTAGCCACTTCCTCCTCTTGCCACCTCCCAATTCGGGGTACACTCTTCCTCCACCCCGCACCTCCTCCTCCTCCCAGGTGATGGCGCGGTTCTCCCTCCTCCTGGGTCAGCCCCCCTCGGGGACCCCTCCCAGGCCTTGCCTCCTCCTCCACAACTGCCGAGCCCTCTGAGTGCCGTCCCACTTCCCAGGCCCTGTGCCCCCCACTCCCCGCCAGCCGCCCCAGACTCCCTAATTCAGACTCCCCTGGCCGCCACCCTCTCCCAGGGACCCCAGGGATCCGAATAGCTCCTCTCAGGGACCCCCGAGGACACTCCTTTCGGAGCTGCCCGCCCCCACCTCGAGAGCCCCCCTCCAGGAGCCAGGCTCAGCCCAGACCCCACAGACCTCCACCCTTTCCGGCTTGGCCCACAGGGCCACACGCATCCCCAGAGTCCACCCTGTGCTGCCCCTCCCCGTGCAACCCCCGGGGTTCCACCATCAAGGTGGAAGCCAGACCCTGCATCTACCCACCCCCACGTCCATGCCCCCCCGAGGTCCTCCCCGTCCGCACTCTCCCAGACGGACCAGCTGGGCCCTGCCCTCACCTCACCCTCTGCTGCCTGCTGCACCTGCCAGGACGCTCAGCCTGAGGAGGTGCCCTGTGAGGGGAGCCCGGCTGGACTCCGTGGCTGGGAAGTGCTGACCAGGCCCAGGCCCAGGGACAGGAGCGGCAGGGCTGGTCCAGTGGTGGGACAGCGGCGACGGGCGGGGGCTGGGCAAGGGAGAGCATGGACCCCACAGAGGCGGTGGCCCTTTCCTGTTCTCCAAACGTCCCCATGGCCTGTGTGGCTGTCTCAAAGCCCCCGAGTGTCTGCTTCCCAGAGTGGCTGGCAGGTGGGGAGACCGAGGCTCCCTGGCGAGAAGGCCAGGCTCTTCCTGACACCCACCCCCTTCCACGTCCCCAGGCCCTGGGCCAGGGATGGCCTTGCCCTTCCTCGAGACCCAGGGTGGGGGTGTCAGGTCCCCAGGCTCCCAGCCATACCCAGGGACAGGTCAGTCCTGGCCCCGGGCCAAGTCCCTTCGTGACACTGTGACCTGCCGCAGGCCTATCTGTTGGACAGGCCCCTTCAGGGTGTCCAGGGCTGAGCCGAGGCCCTGCTGGGCCAGTGGAGCCCTCAGCCCCCGCACAGCCAGCTGGGCTGCTTAGCGACTGTTCCAACCAGTGGGCGGCTCGGCCTTGCACCCCACATCCAACCCTGGAAGAGGGCGTGACCCTAGGGAGCCCTCAGCACCTGGCCGTGGAGGACGAGGTCTACACCCTGGAGGGCATCTCAGCCCCTCACGGCAGCTCCAAGAACCAGGGCTGGGAGAGAGGTGGCAAGGAGAGGAGGACGGGGCCAGGACCCCTCTGCCCGGACAGGGTGGGCTGGGCTGAACCGAGTGGAAGTGGCTGAAGACCACACTTCACTGGAGTGGAGTGACCTGTGTCAGGAGCCCGCTGTGGCCAGGTGGGCTTGGCAGGAAGGACTGGCACAGACAAAACCACGGGGTCAGTGCGCGTGTGGGGTGGAGGATCCACAGGTGTGTGTCTGGCTGTCAGTCCACCCTCACACGTGCTGGCCAGGTGCACGCATGCGTGTACGCAAGGCCACAGGGTGTCTGCTGTGTGTGTCTGCTGGCCAGGTGCATGCATGCGCATACGCAAGGCCACAGGGTGTCTGCTGTGTGTGTCTGTGTGCATCTGCTCCCAGGTGCTGGGCTGTCTGCATGCCGACGTGCCCGTGCCTGCGTGCACGTGCCACAGTGTACCCAGCCTTGGGCTGGGGCTGAGGAAGAGGACACCTCGGCCTGGTGCTGGCCCTAATCCCACAGCCGGCTCTATAGGAGGCCGGGGAGGGCCCTGCCGACAGCCACCCACTGTGGCGAGCTGGGGGGCCGTGGAGGAGCGGGAGACGAAGACTGGGGCTGACAGGGCACACTTGGCCCAGTGCCTGGGAATTGCAGGGGAAGGAGGTGAGGCCCAGGCAGGCCCATTTGCCGTGAGCACCCCCAGCCCGAGCCCTGCGTGTGGCTGATGGATGCTTAAGGCAGGAGGCCGATGCCCACCCAGGTGGGCTGCTGGGCACAGGCGAGTGTGCAGGGCTGAGTGCCACCCGTGCTCCTGGGCACGTGTCCAGCCTGTGCCGTGGGTGTCCACCCAGGCCCAGGGCCTTGACCCCCGCCCCTTCGGCCTCCTCCTGCTCTCTGGGAAATGGCAGCTCCCACTGGTAGGAGATGGGGTCCAACTCCTGGGGCCACGTGTCAGAGCTGCCCTGGGAACATGAGGCTCTAACGCTGCATGGCCCTGTCAGAGGCAGCCTCGGGCCCCAGGCTCCCACCTTCACACAGGGCTCTCGTGGGGGCTGCCACAGGACACTCAGGTTAGTGTCTCCCTCAGGAGCTCTTGGGCCAGGACTGTCACCTGGGTCCCTGCTGTGGGCCCCCGGTGGGCACGTGGGGTGGGTGGGGTGCTGGCCAGGGTGTGTGGGAGACAAGCCCTACCCTGTGGGCCCAGGCAGCCTCCTCCAGGAAGGCAAAGGACGGCACCTTTGAGGTGCCAGGAGGCCCTGCCTGCCCTGGCTCCGGGTGACGAGGGGCGGGGGCACCCAGGCCAGGCACCATCACTGACCTCTGGGGGCATCCAGGTGTGCATGAGGTCAGCTGCCTTCCAGGACGGGTCAGGGGCTGGGGTCCCGGGAGCTGAGCTGAGGATGCCGGTTGCCCCTTCCAGGCGCTCTCCAGCTGCCTTCAGACTCAGGCACATTGGCGCTGCCTCCACACGCACAGGGACACGCGTGCTCGGGAGTGTTGTTGGCACTCCAGCTCTGCTGCCCTTCAGGGCCCCAGGCCCAGTGAGGAGGAGCTGAGGGGTCCAATTCCCCGGTTCCATGTCCACCCAACCTCCCTCAGCCAGGAACCCCAGAGCTGCCCGCTGCTGGCCCTCCGAAGGGTCGCACTAGCCCCAGTGACGCCCTCTGGGCAAACCAAGGCCTCCAGCCAGCCCTTGGAGCTGTGCAGAGCTCTCAGTCGGGGTGTACCCTGTGGGGCGAGTGCTCTGAGTCAGGGGTGTGCCCCATGGGTGGTCGCGAGTGCGCCTGCAGCCAAAGGCACTTTCCACACATGGCCATCCTGTCTTCCCGCAGGGTTTACGGCTCCCCCAGAATGGTTCTCAGAAAAGCTCTGTCTCTGAACACAGGAATAAGCAGACCCCACAGGCGTCCCTGAGGCCCCGTGCTCACCCACCTGCTCTACCTTGTGTGTGGTGGGGAGGGGGATAGATGAAAGAGAAAGGAGAGAAGACAGAAAATAGGAAAGTGAATTGATGCCAGCAGCGGCAGCTGTAGCCGGCAGCCGCTAAGGCCCCCAGGGCCGGCGGCGCACACAGCAGAGGGTCCCTGGGCTCCTCTGAGTCCCAAACCCAGGAAGCCTCCAGCAGTGTCCCCAGGCCCCATGCACCGGGAGGCCCAGTCCTGGCCCCCGAGTACCGGGCTCCCAGATGCCTCGGTGGGGGTAAGGAGCAGGGAGGGTGACACATCTCCCTGTCCACTGCCGCCACCCCAAAAAGGCTGCCTCTGAGACGGGCTGCCAGGAGTCGCTGGGTCCTGCACTTTCTCAGCCAGGAGAAAGGTTCTGTGCAAAGGACTCCTCAGGGCAGCGACGGAGAAAACTCAGGTGTCCCATGTCCTCTGCTCTTTACAACTTTGGACTACAAGAAATGAGCCAGCTGATTCCCGTTGGAGAACGTGCCCAAGGCTCCCTGCCCTCCTCGGGGAGGGATGGCCTCTGAGCGAAAGCCAGGCTGGGCAGAGCCCCTGGCCATGGAGCCACCCGAGGCGGGCTGGAACCCACTAGTCTCTGCTGGCTTCGTCCCTTCAGCTCATCTTCCGACCCACATTTCTTTAATTCCCGCCAGCACTTTCTACCTCGGAGACGCCGGCCGGCCAGCTCCCCTGCTAGGTTCTGCTTGAACTCCCACAGAGACCCAAAGGCAAAGGCGGAGGCGGGTGGGACCTTCCTCCAGGCCTCTCTGCTTGAAACCACAAAACAACCTCAGGAGATTCACTCACAGAGAACTCCGTCCCATCCCCAGAAAGAACCTCTGCTTCCCCCAGACGGAAAAGCGAGTTCGGGGAGCCCTTGCAGGCCAGAAGCCCTCTCTTGAAATTTGCAAACCACAGACCCTCACCTGCCTCTGTTCCGGCGGCGAAGGGAGGGAACCGTCCATGACACGTCCCGTGGCTGCCCTGGGGCCCTGTGGGGTGAGGTTTCTGGGGTGCTCTCCTCCCTAGTGACCCCAGTCCATTCCCAGCTAGCCGTGAGGGGACAGAGGGCAGGCTGCACCTTCAGGTGGGAGAGGAGACGGGCGGGCTCCGGGGGCTGGGGACGGTTCTGGCCAACAGGATGCAGCAGTGTGTCCCCCCAAGGACGCCCCGGCCCTGCACCCCAGCCCGCCTCAGTGACTCTCCCAAAAAGTCCCTTGGCCTTCCTCGCCGACGGCAGCCGCAGAGGGCAGGTCTGCAGGGTGCGGGCTGGCTGACGTCGCCTCGCTGCTCAGTGTCTTCCTGGTCCTGCCATCACCCAGGGCCAGCACCAAGCCCAATGGACGGCCCTCTTCTTCCGTCGATTCGGGGAGAAACAGGGCAAAACCCCAAACCACCGACAAAGCAGCCAGGCCGCAGTGACTTGGATCTAAACGGATTTATTTTGTGTGTGTATTTTTTTCTTTTTCTCAGTTTCGTAGCAAATGAAAAAAGAACCCAACGAAAACCAGCAACACAAAACGTTCAACGAGTCGGCGCGTCTTCCACTCCGAGTGCTCAAGGGAGGGGTACGGACCGGCTGCAATCCCGGAGAAGGCCCCTGAGGGCCCCAGAAAACTGGGCAGGTCCCCCCAGGGGCCTGGCCCAGCCTACAGGGGCCGGAGCACCCGCCTCCTCGCCCTCTCTCCCCGCTAGTCCAAAAAGTGATTAAGCATGAAATAAAGACTCCACAAACGAAACACAAGTTAAATTAAAATAAAAACACTTTGTCCACCTGCCCCCTGCCAGGAGGCTCTGGCCAAAGCCTCCTCTTAAAAAAGTTTTTTTCCGGCTAGAAATACTCTGCATTACTTTTTTCTTTCACTTCTCTTGAAGATTAAAATAAGATACATTCTCCCAGGAGTCATAGATACGTTCTGGTGCATAGAGACAGCAGCTGGGGTCCGGGCCAGCCCCACCCGGCTGAGCACAGGACCCACCCCCTCCCCCCAAGAGCATAGTAGGACAGCAGGCCTGGACACAGCACAGGTGACGTCCCTGGCTTCACCCCCAGGGAACGCCGGCAGCAGGGTCGGGGGCAAGCGGGGACGGGGCAGGCAGGGGCCGGGCCCCTCCTGGCGAGCGACACATGCTGCGACTCGCGACTGAGGGCGGAGCCGGCTGGGGAAGGAAGGGGCTTCCTCCGAGGTTTTCCTGCGTAATCACCAAGCATAATAAATATAAATACTTCGAAAATAAGACGGATTTTAAAAGGGGGAGGAGGAGTTTAAAAAGGCAAGGAAAGGGAAGCTGAGCCGAGAACGGAGGAGGGCGGGGGCAGGCAGGGGCTACCCGGGAAGGGACGGACGGCTGCGCGGCCCCCCGGCGGGCAGGGCGACAGTGGGAACGGAGAACCGCGCTCGACATATGTACAAGTGGACGCTCGGAAAGAAGTTAGACCTGGCTCAAGTTTCCTTGGAAATCACCGTCCTCCGCGCAACGTCAGGACGGCGACCCGGGCAGACGCGCGCGAACGGGGGCGGGAGCCAAGGGGCCTCCAGCCCCGCGCCCGCAGACTTCGCAGCGGGGCCAGCACGTCCGGGACCGCAGAGTCCGAGCCCAGCCCCGGGAGGCCTGCGCGAACTTGTCCCCGGCGACGGCGGCGCGGGCTCGGGGTCCGGCGCTTACAGGAAGAAGTCCGGCGCGCCCTTGGCCCCGCCGGGCCCGGCCTGCGGCGGCGAAGGCTCCCGCGGGAAACCAGCCCCGCCCGCGCCCCCGGGGCCGCCCCGGCCCGCCAGCTTCTCGTATTTCTCCTTGTACAGGTCCCGCTCCTTGGCCAGGCGCCCCACCTCCAGCTTCAGCTGCTCCACCTGGCTCTGGAGCTGGCACTTCTCGCTCTCCAGAATGTGCCGCTGCTGCACCCGCTTGAAGCGGCATGACTGCGCGTAGCCGCGGTTCTTGAGCGTGCGCCGCTTCTGCTTGAGCCGGATGACCTCCTCCTTGCTGAAGCCGCGGAGCTGCCGGTTCAGCTCGCGCACGGACATGGACACCAGCTGGTCGTCGGAGAAGCGCTCCTCCAGGCGCACGTGGGGGCCCGCGCCGCCGTGGCCGTGGCCGTGGCCCGCGCTGCCGCCGTGGTGGTGGTGGTGGTGGGCGGCGTGGTGGTGGTGGCCGGCGTGGTGCGCACCGTGGTGGTGGCCGGCGCCCATGTCGTCCACGCCGCCGCCGCTGCCCGCGAAGCCCTGGCCCCGGAAAGCCTCGTAGGCCGCGGCGGCCGCCGGGTGGTGCGCGCCGTGGTGCGCGCCGTGGTGGCCGCTGCCGATGAGCGCCTCCACCGCGTCCTCGGGCGTCAGGTTGAGCGCCTCGGGGTTGAGGTGGTGCTGGTAGCCGCTCATCCAGTACAGATCCTCCAGCGCCGGCTTCCCCGACGAGCCCCCGACGGCGCCGGGGCCCCCGCTCGGCGGCCCCGGGACGCCGCCGGCCTGAGACGCGCCGCCGCCGCCCCCTGCGCCGCCGCCCCCGCCGCCGGCGCCCGGGCTGGGCGCGCAGAAGCTGGGCGAGGAGGGCACGGAGGAGCAGGGCGTGCTGAGCGGCGTCGAGGACAGCGAGCCGGGCGGCAGGCGGTGGCAGAAGCGCTCGGCCTCGGGCGGCTCCTTCTTCACCTCGAACTTCATCAGGTCGAAGTCGTTGACGTACTCGATGGCCAGCGGGCTGCTGGGCAGCTCGGCGCCCATCGCCAGCTCCGCGGCCATCACCCGGGGCCCGAGCCCGGCCGCGCCGCGACGGGCGGCGTTGGTGGGGTGGGAGCCGCGGGCCTCTCCCCCCCCTGCTCCCCGCGGGCGGCGGTCCCGGCGGGGGCGGGGGGGCGCCGGCTCGGGGCTACGGCGCCGAGGGGCGCAGGGAAAAGTTTCACGTGGTTAACTCCGGGGCGGCGCGCTGGGGGCGCCGCCGGCCGGGTGTCTCGGGCGGCTCAGGGCCCGCGCTACCGCCTCCTCCCCGCGGCCGCCGCCTCCGGCTGCTCCGTGTCGGCTCCCGCGCCCCACCCGCGCCGCCGGCCGGCCCCGCCTCCCACGGCTGAACGCCGAGCCGCGCGCGCCCCTTTATAGAGCCGGACGCCCGGGCCCGCCTCCCCGGGAGGGGCGTGCGCCCCCGGGCCAATCGGAGCCCCGGCCCCGCCGCCCTCGTTTGCCTATCCCCATGGCAACTCGGAGCCCAGCTGTCAATCTCCTGCGGGAAACAGCTGTGGGAAGGGGTGGGGACCGGCCGCTGGCGAGAGGAGGGGCGGGGCCCTCTGGCGGCCATCGCGGGGCACTGCACGGGCAGAGGGCGCACTGGGGGCGCGGGGGGTAACCGCGGTCCGCAGGGGCCTCAGCTCCGAGATCCCGCGGCCGGAGAGTCCGGGGGAGCACAGCGGGGCAGCGCTCGGGGACTCCCTCGGGGCCTCGTCCGCCTCGGGCCACGCGGCGGGGCGCCCCCTCGGCCCCCTGGGTTCGCGGCCCGGCCTGGACTCCGCCGGCAGCTCGGCTAGCGGCGGCGGGACCTCCGGGCCTCTGGACACGGGTGACACCACGCGGCCCGGCAGGGCGCGACGCGCTGAGCGGGTTATTTTTAGCCTGCGGCTCAGCGCGTTCAGGAATTTGGTCAACAAAGTTGCCGGCACCTCCAGGCGCCAGGACACACGGGGCGAGAGGAGGGGGACACGCGCGTGGGGCCAGGAACGGAGAGCCGGCGTGGGGGGGCCCGCGGAGGGCGCAGGACTGTGGGGGTCGCGGAACGACGCGGGTGGATGAGAGCGGCGGGGACAGGGCCCCTCAGGGCGTTAGGAACCCCGGGCCCCACCTTGCTGGGCCGGTAGTGGGACCGGGGTAACTGAGACGGGAGGCCGGGATTTCCACCTGGCGGCCTTGCACCTGCTGGGAGGAGACAGCTCAGGGAAGCCGGGCAAAGGCGGCGACGATGGGCGGTGGGCCTGTGACCCCAGGTCCCCGAGCCAGCGAGTGGCTGATGGAAGGCGGGCACCAGGAGTGGCAGCGCGAGGGACCCGAAGTGGGCCTACTGTTTTCCCTCTAAATTCTCTCCATTGCTGTTCTATGACTCTAACAATTAAACAAATAAATCTAAAATGTAACCACCTGCAGAGAAAAAAGCCTGGAAGAGCTGGGCAGAGGCCAGAGGGAGGCCTGGTCAGGGCGCCACGGGTTTAGAACCAGGCTTGCTTTCTCCTCTTTCCCTCTGCAGTTGTCTATGATTTTATAGCAAGAAGACAGCCATGCGGTGAGGACTGAACACCTGCTTCCCACGGTGTCCCAGGTGTCCCCGGCCCGCCCCTAGCCCTCCCACTCCTTGGGCAGAGCTGGGACTGCAGATTCGGGAAGGCCAGGCCTCCCTCCCTGTGACAGGGCCAAGGACAGCATGAGACCCACCTGCAGGGACACCTCTGCCCCGATCCTGTCCTAGCCAGGGCTCTGAGCTCCCTCCCTGCGTCAGCTGGTTCAGGACTCAGTGCTGTAGCCCACCTCCCACAGCTAACTCAGCCACCATCCCAGTATCATCAGCCTTCCACAGATGAAGAAATGAAGGCTCAGAAAAGTGGGCACACGGCAGTCAAGTCCCCATGCCAGGTACCTGGACTTGAGACCACATGAGTGGTCAGCCAGCCAGGGGTGTGGGGTTTCCTTTATGGCACCCGGTGTTCAGAGGGAGGGAGGCGCAGGAGGGAGACACCACCGTGCGGTGGAGCTGGTGGTAGTCACGCTGTCTGCACCTGCAGCCCAGCAAGAGGCGTTGGGGCTGGAGGGCCCTTACACGGCCCTCCGAGGGTATAGCAGCATTTCCGGGCACCACACCCTGGTGGCCTTGGGCTCACTGGAGAGGGGGCTGAGGAGGAAGGAGAGAGTATTTGCATCGGGCTGTGCCCCCACTGTCCCTGCCAGCTCCCTGCCGCACTGTGGCTCCTGCCAGGCCAAGTAGGCCAGGGGAGGGTGTTCACCAGCCCAGCAGGACTCCGGCACGCCCATGGGGATGAAGGAGGTGCCTGACCCCAGGCCACTGCAGTGAGAGCCCTCCTGGGGGCCACAGCTCCTGACCTCAGGCTGAGGGATGCCGACTGCTGACCCCACAGCCATGCTTGGACTCAGTGGCACAGGAAGCACTAGTGACTCATCTTGCTCTGAGATTCGGCAGAAGCTGGCAGAGGCTGGAGTGGCCTCAAAGATCTGCCCTAACCCAGCCACCCCAACCTCAAGGCCAGGATGGCCGCCTAGAATTCACCTGTGCATGGCTCTTCCCTGGGCTCCCAGGAGAGGCTCTCTCCCTTCCTGCCAGCCTCCCAACCCAGGGGCTTCTCACGCCCTCCAAACTTTCAGCATTTGGTCCTCACAGATTTCCATAGGGGCAGTCCTACTGGGCTGGTGAACAAACACCCTCCCGTGGTCTACACTGGCCTGGCAGGAGCCACAGTGCGACAGGGAGCTAGCCGGGACAGTGGGGGCACAGCCCGCTGCAGATACTCTGTGTGGCTGGGTGACTCAGTGCACCCAACGGGCTTCTCTTGAGCAGCTTGTGTACATCAGCCCATCTGCCTAGGGCGCACATTCCATCAGGGAGGTGGCCAGGGTCCCTTGTTGAGAAGCCCCCTGAAGCTTGATGGCACAAGGCAGTATTATCATTTCCTCCACAGGCTCTGGGGAGATGTGTCCTGGCAATAGGGGCACAGCTTGCCTCTGATCCTGACAGCGGGAGGACCTGGGGTCTGGGGTGACGGCACAGCTGAGAGATGGTGCCATTGAGTAGCATCTTCACACCCAGGCCTGGCAGGTGGTGGCCACTGTCTGCCACAACAGCCGCTTGTGAAACCTCCACAGGGGCTGCTCCCTGTGGCTGGCTGGGCTTCCTCACAGCATGGCTGCTGGTTCCTAGTGTGTGTGTCCCAGAGAGGAAGGTGGAGGGACACATGCGCCTCAGAAGCTGCTGTACTGTGCTGGTGGTCCTGGTGTGTAGAGGTCAGCCACCCCCCTGAGCAGGGGCACCAATACTGTGTAGGTCATGTGAGGAAGGGGCATGCGGGCTGGGACACACTGTTGCAGTTTTTGGAAAATAAAGTCTCCTGAGGAGGCCTCAGAGAACAGAGCATCAGCTCTAAGAGTAAGTAAAATGACAGTGGATTTGCTACCACTCTCACAAATCACCTCACGTTTAGCAACTTAACACACATTTGTGGTCTCGTGGCTTCTGTGGGCTAAGTGTCCAGGCGGGGCTTAGCAGGGGCCCCTTGTCCAGCATGCAGTCTAGGAGGTGGCCGGGCTGCAGTCTCAATGTGGGATGGGAAGGACGCTGTCACCAGGCACCATCAGGCTCTGGGCAGAATTATTTCCTCAAATCTGTAGAACTGAGGCCTGGCTTCTTGTTGGCTGGAGGCTGGAGGCCACGCTGAGCTCCTCACCTGGTGTGGTCCCCAGCACAGGCCCTGACTCCTCGGGCTAGCCAGGAGGGGCGCCCAGTGGGGCGTAAGGTGCTGTGATCACAGCTGTGGCATCCGGCCACCCTTCTGGAGTCTGTTGGTGGAAAGGGGTCACCCAAGGGTATCAACACTAGGGGGTTCACAAGCCTGTCCCCCACGCACGTTTATGAGCATGTGGAAGGTTGGCTGGGTGGGGAGTGCTGGGCTGGTGCAGCCTAACGGACACCTGAGCAGATGAAGGGGTCAGGCCCTTCAGGCCGGGAGCAGGGAGCCCAGAGCCCCTGCCTGGGAGAGGCATGGAAGGGCCCAAGGTGGCTGGGTCAAGATGTGAGCCCGAGGAGGCTGGTGCCAGGTCCAGGAAGTCATTGTGGGCTCCCAGAGGGCTCTGGGTGGAGGGAAACCTGGTATGAGGAGGGACAGGGAGGTTGGGGTGCCTACTGCCCAACCCCTGCAGCCCCCCTCTGCTGTCCACCATGGGACTCCATGCAGTCTGCTGCCTGCTGGGGCCCTGAGCTCATGCATTTTACTGCGGGAAGGGGCCAGAGGGAACCGTCCGGCACAGCTCCTCCGTCCCTACCAGAGCGCAGCTGCACGGGAGAGCTGAGCTGACCGTGCTGGGCCGCGCGTGGACCTCTGGAACCCCACCCTAACCCCACCCTAACCCCACCCCGCCACCATGTGGACCTCCGGAACCCCACCCTGCCACCCCAACAGTAAGTGCTCTGTGCAGAGCCTCTCATAGAGTCTGGAGTGTCATTTTTGTGGCATTTATTTAGGTGGGAAAGCCTGAGCAGGGAGCCACGTGCTACCCACACCCCCGGTGCCAGCGTTCCCTGTGTGGAAGTTGTCATGGGAGACAGAACCTTCTCCGTCCCACAGACAAAGGCTCAGCGTCTTCTGGGCTAGGGGCCTGCTGGGGCTGCCTCCACCCTCACCCTGCTCCTGCTGCTGGGGAGGGGGGCCCTGTTCCACGCAGGGGCTGATGTGCAGTTCAAAAGCAAAACGACCAAAAAAACAAATCCAGGGCCTCCGGAGAGTCCCTCCTCAGCCTGTCCACTGCTCTGCCCCTTCCGTGTGCCCCTACTCAGGCACGGATGGTGCACCTGCTATATGCCAGGCGCCAGTTAGGGCGCTCGCTCAGCCACGAATGAGCACGCCCAAACTCCCTGCCCTCCTAGCGCTCCCGTGCTGGTAGGTGCTAAGTGAGTCAGGGTCAGCGCCCTCAGCTCAGAGGCAGGATGGGAACTAGGCCCAGGAAAGTGTAGGGGCTCCCGGATGACCCCCAGACACTCTCCCTTCCGTCACTTCCCAGCCCCCAGGGGGGTCCAGGCCAGCATCCGACTGCCCAGCCAGCACCCCTCCAGACACGGGGCACAGAGCCACACTCAGAAATCACTGCTGCACCCCCCGCCCACCCATCCACCTCCCCTAGGGGCCATGGACTCTGCCCATGGCTCCCACCTCTGCGGCCATCACATCTCCCTCAGATGAGGCAGCTGCCCTAAGACCCATCCTCTTAGCGCTGGGGGACGCTCTGCCTGCCTGAGACCTGGCCATGCCCCGCTAGGGCTGAGGAGCCCCCCGGGGGATGTGCGCTTCCGCTGTGGGGTCTCTGTCCAACTGCCCCAGCACACGCCATTCTGCTGCCCACATGGGCTTGGGTGCAGGCTTACCCTCCTCTCCTCAGGAGGCCTTCCCTGTTCCAACCCCCCCAGCAGGGGACAGTCCACTCGTTCAGTGCAGGGACAGGGACTCCCCTGGTTCTGCCCTCCCAGGTCCCTGGGCCAGGTGCCCTGGCAGAGCAGGTGCTGGTCTGCCGCTGGCTGCCTCTTGGCATGAGGGTCCTCATGTGACCAAATGGGCACACTCCATCCATGCAGGGGACAAGCAGGGATTAGTGACCAGGCAGAGCCCAGGCTACACAAGGTCCCCAGGTGGGGGACTGAGACCGCACTGGGGCCCCCCAAAGGCAGTGTCCAGCCTTTTTTGAGCCTTCAGGCTGGCCACTCCTGGCCAGGGGCTGCGTCTGGGGATGGTGGGCCTAGCCCTGAACTGCCGTCACACCCCCTTGTCCAGGAGCAATGCCTGGGACCTGCCAGTGGCTGTGCCATGTGGCAGATGGCAGAGCTCACGGTCCCAGGCAGGCACTGACTGGGTGGATGGGGAGCCTTTTCTCCACCCCCAACCACCCACAAACATTTCATGTTTCAGGGGCCGTGTGGCACCCCTGGGTGGGTCCAGCTGCCCACGGAGCCTGCAGCAGACGCTGCCGGTGGCACGAAGTGAGGTTAGAGGATCAGCTGCCTTGTGTCCACTCGGGGCCCACCCTCGACTCTGGGGTCCCAGAGAGCCCAGTCTGAGGTGCAAGCCCATGACCCCATTTACCAAGTGGCCCAGGAGGGAAGCAGGGAGGTGATCTTAAGAGGTGGCCATAGCTTGGAACCCCCGGTCCTGCCTGGTGGCTCTTCACAGTGAGCCACGGGGAGGAGGCACAAGGCTGAGGGGGCCCTGCAGACGTAAGAGGCTTGGGCCCAGCGGCCCTCAGTGGGAGGTGGTGCCATGCCCATCGGCGGCCGGATGCTTTGCCTCCCCAGCGCTGGTTCTTTCTGTCCAGCCGGCCTGGGAAGCAGGCCCCGCAGGCCGAGCCCGTTGGTTCTGGTGCCTGCTGCTGCTGGCTGCAATCCGTGTCCTTGGTCTCCCCTCATCAGCCCAGTGCAGGACCCACCGCCCCCTCTGCTCCTGGGGAAAGGAGGAAGGTGTGGCTGAGAGCAGCCACAGTTTGCCTGCTGCTCCAAGTAGGCATGAGGGGCCCTGAGCATGGACAGGAGCCCCGGTGTCTGGGTGAGCCAGGCCAGTGCTGGAGGGGACTGCAGCCAGCTGGGCACACCCCACCCACAGCTCTGGCTTCCAGAATCTGCTGGCCCACCCAATCCGGCTGCAGCAGGACCAAGCCACAGGCTGGGGCCCAGGAGCACAGGAGAGGTCATGGCAATGGTTACCATGGAGAGAACTGGAAGCCACCGTGTCACCCAGCACTCGCTCTGGTGGAACCGTCACGTGAGCCTCGCACGCCTCATGCCCTCTGATGCCAACATCAGGATGTCCCACTCTAGGGTGGAGGCCAGGACCTTGAGGGGACAGAGCCTTCTCCCCACCCAGAGTGTGGACCAGGCCAAGGGGCCCTGCGGGGTGTGGGGTGGGCAGTGGCATGGCCACCCACTTGGAGCCCAGGCAGGCAGAGGGCAGGAGACTTGAGCATCTGACTCCAGGCTACACTGTGGGGTCCCTGAAAGTTGCTGGCCTCCCTCACCCAGGGGCCACCCTCTATTTCTCTGGAGGTGAGAGAAGTGGGGAGCAGATCCCTAGAGGAGCCTGTGCCCCTCCAGGCCTTGCCTCTCGCAATCCAGGGTCCCTGACACAACCTCAGCCAGGCCTCCTGGCCAGGCCCCTCCAGCACGGGCACCTGTGCAGGGCGGGGGAGCTGGGAGCCAGCCGAGCGGCCCCACCCACCATGGCCCCAGCTTGTTGCACCCAGGTCCCCAGAGTGCCCCTCCTAAGCCTTCCCCACCCCGGATGGCACTGGCTCAGGCCTGGGGAGAAGCTCCTTCCGACCTCCAAACTATCCTGGGAGGTAGGAAAGGGGCCCCATACTCCTGCCCAGAGGGGTGGTGCCAACAGCCTGGCGGTGGTGTGGCAGCAGTCAGGACAAGCCAACCAGTTACAGACAGAACCTTTATTGCTGAAAATAAAACACCTGCCTGGGAGGCCTGGCATGTGGCCTCTTCACTGGGCTCAAGACCTGGGTGGAGAGGGCTGGGGGGCCGCAGGGCCACTGCTGCCAGTGGCAGTGGGGAACAGGCCTGGAGGCCACCCCTGCCTGCCACCCTGGAGGGCGGTGGGTGGGGACAGGGGACAGGCCCTGGGCACACACTGGTCATGGAAGTTTCCAGGCAGGCAGAACAGTGTCCTTGTGGCCCCAGGTGGGGCTTGGTGGTGGGCGGCCCTCCTCTGGGGCAGAGTGGCAGACAGAGCCTCTTTCCTCTCCAAGGACGAGGGTCTGAGGTAGGCGCAGGCCGGTTCCTGGGGTCCTCACAAACGTGGCTTGATGTGCAGAGGCTTCCCTGTGCAGGACGGCAACAGTCAGGTGCCAGGAAAGCCCTAGGAGACCCTCCCCTGTCTGCAACGCCCCTGGGCTGGGGCTCAGGATGGGGTGGCTCTGTCAGCCCAAGCACACACAGCAGGGTGTGAGTCCCAGAGAGAAGAGCACCCACAGGCCACAGGCCTCAGCTCCTGTCCCCGCTGCCAGGAGGTCCTGGTGAGCCACCGTGCCGGTCCGACCATGGTGCAGGCTCAGTCTACGGGGTCGACTGAGGCTTCTGCCTGCAATCCAAGGGTCCTCCTGGCAGGGGCAGCAGTCTCAGCCACAAGGTCTGCAGGTTAAGCCATCGGTCCCAGCACACACAGCACCGGACAACCCACACACTCACACCTCCAGTGAGGCTGCCAGGCCTGTGAGGTGGCCATGCTGCACCTTCCACGTGGAAAGCCGGGCTGCACACAAGCTGTGGCAGGAGGGGCAGGGCAGGACAGAGGCCCCAGGGTGAGGCGGGCAGGGCCTGGAGGCCGGCGGTGTGGGAGGGAGCGGTTCCCCACAGCGGGGGACCTCGGGGGCTCCTGCCCCGAGTGCTCACTCACTAGGTGCTGGCGCCCCTCCTCCCTCCCCAGATCTCCTCCAGACCACCCCACAGGCACCTCGGCCCACTGAATACAGACGCCTCCGTGTAGCTGCCCCAGGAGTGGCCCTGCCCAGGTGACCCTCTTCAGGGCAGACCAGCCCACTTACCCGCGCACAGCTGTGGGCCCAGGCTGCAGACTACCCGGCTCTGACCTGTCAGCCTGCCCCTGTGGCGGCGCCAGCAGTGCAGCCCAGCCTCCTACCCAGAAACCGTCCCAGACACCTCCACCTGCCCGAGGGCCCGGCCACGGCAGCCTTTTGAGGGGCCCGCCCAAGCTGTTCACGGGACCCCTCAGCACCCTGCCCACCTCCACCGGCTCTGGAATTGGCTGCCAGGTTCCTGATCTTAAAAAAAAATAGAAGAGGTGGCTGCCTGGGGGCCTATCTGCTCCCCCACCCGAAAGAGGCCCACCCAGATGGAGGGAGCGCATGCGTGGGTCTCATGGGGCAGGGTCTGGCCACACTCCATGCCCAACGTGGAGGCTGTGAGCAGGAGGCAGCCCCTCCGAGGGAGACGTTTGAGCGTGCTCAGCGGAGCTGCTGGAGAAGGCTGCAGCAAGCATCTTCCATTAACGTTACGACCGTGAAATATGACAATAAAATGATAGCCGTATGGTCACAAATTTGCAGCCCGCCAAGCTGCGTGGGGTTTATCGTCACTCAAACGCGCGGAGAGCTGTAAAATGTTTACAGAAAGGGTCGTTTGCAGCCATAAAATCCTCTTTTCTCTCCTAAACAAGGCTGAGTGGAGCCATTTACCAAGCCCCAAATGCTCACTGGGGGAGAGGGAACATCTGTTCTCTCCAGGAGTGCGCCGTGATCTTCCAGAACAAATTAACAGAAATGGGTGCTTTCTAATTAAATCAGCCCTCAGCTGGGGCAGACTGCGCAGCGGCCACCGCTACACTCGCACTCGCCCTCGGCTGGCCCTGCCCCCCGGCTGGCAGGTGCACACCTGGCACCCTTAGGACTCACCCAGGCCCCACCTGGAGATTCTGACGTGGTGGTCTGAAGTGGGCATTTAAAACTCCCCTGTGCCCGAGCCAGGCCATGCTGCCTACCTGAGTCCTTGGTCAGGGGGGCTCTGGGGGCCCGGGCCCTGGGCTGGCCTCCTGGGCTCGGTGAGGACTGCAGGGAGATGAAGGAAGGCAGCTTGTAGAGCCTGCTGGAGCGCGCCACCGCTGAGGCGGCCTCCTGGAGAGAGGGGGCCTCCTGGTCCAAGGAATTGCGAGGGGACGGGGAGGAGGGGGAGGAGGAGGAGGAAGGAGAAGAGGAGGAAGTCTTGGAGGATGAGGGAGAGGCTGACACCGCTGGGGAGTGGGGAGGTGCAGCCAGGGCAGCCACAGTGAGGGCAGGAGAGCTGGGCGTCTGCCTCGTGGGGCGCTGGGCTGCCAAGGGCTTCCTGCAGGGAAGGAAGGGGCAGACGTGTGAGGAGGGGGTGATGGGCAGGAGTCCCAGCGACAGGCCACTCGCGCTCTCAGCTGCTTCCGCCCCTGTGGCCCCCTTGAACTCAGGGCAGAGCTGGAGGCACAGGTCAAGCCTGGCCGTTGGCCACAAGAACAGGCCAGGTGCGGGGAAGGCCCCAGCTCCACGGCAAGCCTGCCCTTCACCTCCAGGGCCTTGGCTTCCTGGTCTGCATGGGGGCTGGACGAGGGAGCCCCAGACTCCTCCAGGAGCTGGACCTCCCACCCTCTCCCAGTGAGCAGGTCTCTGTGAAGCCCCACCTTCCTCCATGGGCGAGGGATGCCCTTGGCTCTGTCCAGACTTGGAACTCGGGTAGGGGCAGCTCTGGAGGTCACGTGACCCCAGCCTTGGCTTGGGATTTCTTTCTGGGTCTGAAGCCTGAAGAGCTGGAGTCGGGGGCGGGGGGCTCACTCAGAGGGCCCTGAGCATCTCCACAGACAGGAAGAAGCCACCCTGGCTCACGTGTACAGTGCCCACTGCCCCATCACCTGGGCCCGTGGCTGGCCGAGGCCCTGCTCCTGGCAGCAGTGTCGCTGGGTCCTGGGGTGGGGGATGTGGCTGCCCGCCGACTGTGGCGTTTCTGGGTACGGTGGAGCAGCTGGCACTGGGTGCCCCGGGGACACGACCCCCTGCGGGCGAAGTCGGGGCACAGCAGTGTGTGTTTCTTCTTGCACTGCAGAGAGAAGGGGTGCAGCTGGGTGGGCTGGCTGGAGGTGGTGGCCCTGCACGGGAGAGCAAGGAGGTCCAGGCCAGGCCCCTGAGCGCCCACAGGCCCCACAGGCTCTGCCCAAGTCTTGGAGCCAAAGGTTTCCTTTTGGAAGGTTGAGACCACCAGGCCAGAGGCTCCACGTGGGCCCTCACCCGCCCGTAAGAGGCCCTCAGCAACGGGAGGCCCTGGGCACAGACTGAGAGCACGGTGGGGCGGGGCCTGGGGACTCTCGGAGCCTCCGGCCAGGCCATCGCTCAGGGCTCTGCCCACCCGCTGCCTCTGCCAGACTGCGGCCCGCCATCCAGGCAGCCCAGAGGGAGCCCGGAAGGTGGGTGTGGCTAGAGATGGGCGAGGGGGGGCTTGAGCTGGGTCAGGGGAGGGGGGCAGGTCAGCTGAGGCCACACCACACTGGGTCAGGGCTGCGCTGGGCACTCGATCCCCAGCACCTGTCACAGCGCTAATTATACCCGAGGGGCGGGGGCCGTGCCAGCCAGCAGGGGCTCTGAGCAGCAACGTGGCCCCAGCTCTCCTTCCAGGCCCACAGGGAAACACAAAGAGGCTGCCCAAGACTCCAGCGGCTGAGCCCAGCTCAGGGAGCAGGGTGAGCAGGCTGCCCTCCCTCTGCCCACCGCTTCTGAGCTTTGCTCCACAGCCCGGCTGCCTGCCCACCGCATGCCCAAGGCCTTTCAGGGAGGGTACTCCCTTTCCCCAGCCCTGCAGAGCCCACTGCATGGGGCTGCTCTTCATGGGACCAGCGCGAACTGTGACAAGCTCCCTGCCTAACCCACCAAGCGTGGCTCAAACCTGCCACGGCACTGGAGTGGCCGGAGTGCTTCCAACTCATGGGGTGCCACAGCCCTGAACCCATGTCCTCCCAGCCACATGGCCCCTGCGTGCCGGACACCTGACCTAAGAGTCTGTGATCTTAGGTGCTGCTCCTGTACGTGGGGCTGGCGTGAGCACCTGCTCAGAGCCGGGCCCGCACTGCACCCCGTACCCTCCCTGGCTCCTGTGGTGTGGCCCCCGCCACACTCCCAGGTGGAAGCCAGGCTCAGGCCAGTGCTCACACCCTTGCTCACTCATTCCTGCTACAGGGAGACTGAGTCCCTCTACGCAGGGCCTCGCAGTGCTGTGGGGCCCAGAGACCCATGCGCTGCTCAGGAGCCTGCGGCTGGAGAGATGCTGGGTCCTGCAGGGACCTGGGGGTGAGGCCTCCTGGGGGGCGGGGGCGGCCACTGTGCCTGATAAGGAAAGCCCTGCCTCCAGCACAGGCATCACACGTGGCGCCGGGACGAGCCTGGGGGCAACACTGGACGCGGAGTGCCAGCTGAGGTGGCCAGAAGGCACCCGCCACATAGCCAGTGTGAGCTGAGGTGTGGGTGTTGGTGAAAACCATGTGCAGGGGCTCAGAGAGTAGAAACAAAAGAATGTAAAATACACATTTCTTTTTCCTTGATTACATGTTGAAATTTTTGATAGGTTGGGTTAAATAAAACATATGATTCCATCTGCTCTGATGTATTCTTTCTTAACCTCTTAAAGGTGGCTACTAGAAAAGTTGAAATTCACATATAACTCACACGTTTGTACTGGACAGCGCCGGTCAGAACTAACCCTCCTGCAGAACATAACCAAATACTTAGGATCAAAAAGAACTTTCTGAGGCCCAGCACAGTGACTTACACCTGTAATCCCAGCACTTTGGGAGCGCACGGCAGGTGGGTCACTTGAGGTCAGGAGTTCGAGACCAGCCTGGCCAACACGGTGAAACTGCCTCTCCTAAAAACACAACAATTAGCTGGGACCTGTAGTCCCAGCTACTAGGGATGCTGGCGCAGAGACTCACTTGAACCTGGGTGGTGGAGGTCGCAGTGAGCCAGGACGGCACCACTGCACTTCAGCCTAGGCAGCAGAGTGAGACCCTGTCTCTAAAAATAAAGTAACTTTTTGAAATTACCTAGGAGCTAAGAAGAAAGTAAAATGATAGAAGAAAATAAACAAGAAAACACTGGACATGAAGTGAATCTTAAATTTCAAAGGCCTGAGACCTTCATCTCATGTTCATTTAGTCTTCAATGTTCATTAATGGAAAACCCAAACAAGCCAAACAAAACCCCCAGAAAACCCTCCAAAGATCTGGAAATGTATCACCATCTGTGAAACAGCTAAAGCAGGGCTTAGAGGAAAATGCATAGCCTTAAATGCTTGTATCACAACAGAAGACCTACCTTAAAAGGTAGGGGGGAAACAGCAAATGAACTCAAAGCAGAGGAAAAGAAAAATAAAACAAGAATTAAAACCAAGAGAGTTAAAAGCTGATTCTTTGAAAACAGTAATAAATGTGTCCAATAGGATTAATCAGGAAATACAGAGAAGGAAGATGTAAACAATGTTGGTAACTAAAGATGCTGCATATGATGAAAGACGCCACATGCTGTGATAACAAACATCATGCCAGCACATTTAAAAACACTAGTTAATCGACAAATTCTAGAAAAACTGATAAGAAGAAAAATAAATCCAAGTATTTCTACAACCATGAAGAAATTGGAATCAGCAGTTAAAAAGTAAAGCTCCAACCCAAAGGGTTTTACTTGTCGTGCTACCAAATACTCCAGATGTACAATTCCAGTCTTCCATGAACAAATCCACAGTATAGAAAAACAAAGAACACTGCTCAGCTTCTGGAGCCAAAATAATTTTGAAACCAAATCTGACCAGGACTATATGAGAAAAGAACATTTAGGCCAATTACCACTCATGAAAAGAATGCAAAAGTTCTACATAAATTATAAACAGAGTCTTGCAATGTGTAAAAACACTAATATATAAAGGACCAAGTTGGGTTTATCTCAGGAATGCAAGGTTGGTTTCATATTAGAAAATCAGGCCAGGCGCAGTGGCTCATGCCTGTAATCCAACACTTTGGGAGTCCGAGGTGGGCAGACTGCCTGAGCTCAGGAGTTCGCCTGGGCAACACGGTGAAACCCCATCTCTACTAAATACAAAAAAAAAAAATTTAACCCAGGTGTAGTGGCATGTGCCTTTAGTCCCAGCTACTCTGGAGGCTGAGGCAGAAAAATTGCTTGAACCCGGGAGGCAGAGGTTGCAGTGAGCCGAGACTGCACCGCTGCACTCCAGCCTGAGCGACAGAGCAAGACTCCATCTAAAAAAGAAAGAAAGAAAGAAAGAAACTGGCAGGCACACAGATCCAAACCATCCGATTCCACCCTGGCCCCTTCCAAATCTCATGTCTTTCTCCTATTTCAAAATCCAATCACTGCGTTCCCAACAGTGCCCAGAGCAGAAGGCAGGAAGCAGGAAAGGAGCCCAGGGAGACCAAGAGCAAGGAGGGAATGATAAAGAACAGCAGCAGAAGGCAACGAAAAAGAAGAGACAAGCAGTAAGGAGTGCCAGCAAAAACCAGACGCCGGCTGTCTGGAAAGGGCAGTAAGACAGTCATGCCCCTGGCAAGACTGTTCCCAGAAACAAGTGACAAAATGCAAATTAAATGCAGATGAAAAAAACTCCAGACGCAACAAAGGATGTTGTAGATACACCAACATGCACCAATACGTTGAAAACCTTAGTAAAACGGATCAGTTTCTGGGGGGAAATAAGCCAAAACTGGTATTAGAAAGAAGTAGGCTGGGCACAGTGGCTCACACCTGTAATCCCAGCACTTTGGGAGGCCAGGAGTTCGAGACCAGCCTGGCCAACTTGGTGAAACCCTGTCTCTACTAAAAATACAAAAATTAGCTGGGTGCGGTGGCACATGCCTGTAATCCCAGCTACTCTGGAGGCTGAGGAGGGAGAATTGCTTGAACCCAGAAGGTAGAGGTTGTAGTGAGCTGAGATTGCACCACTGCACTCCAGCCTGGCGACAGAGACTCCACCTCATCTGCTCTGGTGTATTCTTTTTTAACCTTGATTACATGTCGAAATTTTTGATAGGTTGGGTTAAATAAAATATATGATTCCATCTCAAAAAAAAAAGAAGCAACGTGCGTTGCTGGGAAGACAGACCCAAAGTACTGTCCCTGTACTTCCTGCTAAGTGCTACCATAACAAACTCCAGCCGGCTCTGGGCTGCAGAGAAGGTGCTGGTGGCTGGCATCAAGGCACGACGTGCTGGCTCTCTTGAGCTGCTTTCTGTCCCCACCTAAGACTTGGAGTCAAAGAAGCCCAGAAATGCCAACAGGTACAGGCGAAGGGCAGCCCAGCAAGATAGAGCTCTCAGGCAACCGCCACCCTATTCCAGCCTGCATCCCAGGCCCTTCTCCTCCTTGCCAGGGTGGTGAAAAGCCAGGACGTTCACCTCTCCCCCATCCCACCAGGAGAGTCCATGGGGCCATGTGGGAGGAATATTGTGGAGCTCCTTCCCCCTATCCAGGAGGGAGGCTTCATGGAAGGCCTGGTTCCATGCCACCCTGTGCGGCGTCAGTGGAACTCCTTCCCCCTATCCACCAGGAGGGAGGCTTTGTGGAAGGCCTGTTCCATGCCACCTTGCACAGCGTCAGTGAGGCCAGGTTCAGGGAAACGGGCTTCCGGTCCTAGCTGGTGAGAAGGAGGCGGCACCTCTACCCAGTAACAGCCAGCACGACTAAGCTTCAACAGAAAGTGACGCTCACACTAAGAACAAGGTGACCTGAAGCTGGATGAGGAGAGAGCAGCACGCGCCAATGCTGAGAGGCAGGGTATCAGAATTCTTTCACGAAGATGCCAGAGCAGCATCACAAAGACACTTCTAGACTAACACAAACATGCTTGAAACAAAAGAAATCAAAAGTACAACAGAGAAAAAGAAGATACGGTGGAACCAAATGAAAATGTTACAACTAAAAACACAGTAACTGAAATAAGAAACTCAGTGTATGGCTCAACAGGTAAATGGATGAGATGGAACTGGAAGACAGAATAACAGAGATTAACCCATCTGAACAAGAGAAAGAAAATAAGGTTTAAAAAATGAACAGAGCCTTGGTGACCTTGGGACCACAACAAAAGACCTAACATTCGTGTAACTGGAGATTCAGAAGCAGAGGAAAAAGAGCTCAAAGAAATAATAAAAACGTTACCAATCTGGTAAAACACATAAGCCTATAGATTCAAGAAGCTGAGCAAGTCTCAAACAGGACAGACCAAAGAAATCTACCCCAGAGGCCAGGCACGGTGGCTCATGCCTGTAATCCCAACACTTTGGGAGGCTGAGGTGGGCAGATCACAAGGTCAGGAGATCGAGACCATCCTGGCTAACACAATGAAACTCCGTCTCTACTAAAAATACAAAAAATTAGACAAGCACGGTGGCACACGCCTGTAGTCTCAGCTACTCGGGAGGCTGAGGCAGGAGAATCGCTTGAACCCAGGAGACAGAGGTTACAGTGAGCCAAGATTGCACCATTGCACTCCAGCCTGGGCGCCTGGGTGCCTGGGCGACAGAGCGAGACTCTGCCTCAAAATAAAAAAGAAAAAAAGAAAGAAAGAAATCTACCCCAGAAGACATGATAGGCAGACTAGTAAAAGTTAAAGACAAAGAAATAATCCTCAAAGTGGCCAGAGAGAAACTACATTTTGTTTTTCTGAGACAGGGTCTCACTCTATTGCCTAGTGGTATAATCACAGCTCACTGCAGCCTTGACGTCCAGGGCTCAAGCAATCCTCCCAACTCAGCCACCTGAGTAGTAGCTGGGACCACAGGTGCATGCCACCATGTTTGGCTAATTTCTGGGTTGTAGTTTTTATTTAAGAGACGGGCTTTCTCATGTTGCCCAGCCTAATCTCAAACTCTTGGGCTCAAGCAGTTCACCCACCTGAGTCTCCCAAAGTGTTGGAATTATAGGCATGAGTCACGGCACCCTGCATTTTACCTCTGGGGGAAAGATTCAAACAGTGGATTTCTAACTAGACACCATGGAGGACATAAGGAAGAGGCAAAACATTTTTCAAGCTGAACAGAAAGAGCTGTCAACACAGAATCCCATACTCAGTGAATGATACTTCTGAAAAAAAGGGAAAATCAAGACATTTTCTGATGAAGAAAAACAATTTGTCACCACCAGCTCTACCCTAAAAAGTGGTTAAAGTTCTCCAAACAAAAAGGAAACAAAAGAAAACCCCTTGGAACAACAGGAAGGAATAAAGAACAAGATAAGCAAAAATATGGATAAACATTCTAGACGTTCCATCTCAATTCTTGAGTTTTCGAAATTATGTTTGATGGTTGAAGTAAAAACTGTAACCATGTTTGCTGCGGCTCTGCCTTGTGTAGAGGAAGTATTCCAGACAGTCATAAAAGGGGGCAGTTAAGGGAGATGAGGGAAGGCAGTCTTCCCTCACTTCATTCAAACTGGTAAAATGCTACCACCAGTAGACGCTGGTCAGTCATGCAAATATAAAATAATACCCAGGGTAATCACTAAAAAAGCTATACAGTGGTCCTCCCCTTCCACCGTTTCACTCTCTGCAGTTTCAATTACCTTCAGTCAACTGTGGTCCAAAAATATTAAATGGAAAACTCCAAAAATAAACAATTCATAATTTTTTTTTTTTTGAGATGGAGTTTCACTCTTGTTGCCCAGGCTGGAGTGCAGTGGCGTGATCTCGGCTCACTGCAACCTCCACCTCCCGGGTTCAAGTGATTCTCCTGCCTCAGCCTCCCATGTAGCTGGGATTTCAGGCGCCCACCACCATGCCCACCTACTTTTTCTTGTTAGTAGAGATGGGGTTTCACCATGTTGACCAGGCTGGTCTTGAACTTCTGACCTCAGGTGATCCACTCACCTTGGCCTCCCAAAGTGCTGGGATTACAGGTGTAAGCAACCATGCCTGTCCAACAATTCATAAATTTTTAAATGCATGCCATTCTGAGTAGCGTGATGGAATATTGCACTGTCACACTCTGCCCTGCCCAGGACGCGAACCAGTCCTTTTCCCACACTGTACACACTACCTGCCCATTAGTCACGTAGTAGCCGTCTCACTCGCCAGACAGACTCCTGTGGTACTGCGGCACTTGGGCCCAAGTAACCCTTATTTTAATAAAAAATGGCCCCAAAGTGCAACAGTAGTGATGCTAATAATTTGGATAAGAGAAGCTCTACAATGCTTCCTTTAGGTGAAAAGGTGAAAGTTCTCGACTTAAGAAAAAAAACAGACTGGGCATGGTGGCTCATACCTGTAATCTCCGCACTTTGGGAGGCTGAGGAGGGCAGATCACTTGAGGTCGGGAGTTTGAGACCAGGCTGGCCAACATGGCAAAACCCTGTCTCTAGTGAAATACAAAAATTAGCCAGGCGTCATGGTGGGTGCCTGTAATCCCAGCTATGTGGGAGACTGAGGCAGGAGAATTGCTTAAACCAGGAAAGCAACGGTTGCAGTGGGCAGAGATTGCACCACTGTACTCCAGCCTGCGTGACAGAGCAAGACTTGGTCTCAAAATAATTAATAATAATAATACTCTGAGGTTGCTGAGATCTATAGTAAGAATGAATCTTCTATCCACGAAACTGTGAAGAAAAAGAAATTCATGCTAGTTTTGCTGTCATACCACAAACTGCAAAAGTTAGGACAACAGTGTGTGATAAATGTTTAGTTACGATTTAAAAAGGCATTCAATGTGTGGGTGGAAGACCCAACAGAAACATGTTCCAAATGACAGCAATCGGGTTCCATGCTACCCATGGGTTCGGATATCCATATCTTGGAATGTAACTCCCACGGAGAAGGGGACACTACTGCATAAAGATCTATACTGAAAAACACTGTAAGTAAATCAAATAAAAATTCCAAAAAGTGTTCAAGTAACCCATAGGAAGGCAGGGAGGAAAAACCCAGAGGGAAAAAAGAACTAATAGAAAACAAAGGACAGCAAATAATACACTTAAGCCCTAATACAGCAATGACCACATTAAATGTAAATGTCCTAAATATATCAACTAAAAGAGATTGGCAGACTGAATTTTAAAACATGATTGACCTATCTGCTATCTACAAGAAAGTCACTTCAAATATGACACATAGGTAAATTTAAAGTAAAAAGATTAAAAAAAAAACATATCATGAAAACTTGACTCAAAGACAACAGGAGTGGCTATACTAACATCAGATAAAAATGACTTCGAAGCAAGGAAGATCATCAGAGACAGAAACATTATACATGCCTGTAGTCCTGGCTACTCAGGAGGTTGAGGTGGGAGGATCAGTGGAGCTCAGGAGTTCGAGGTTGCAGTGAACTCTGATTGTGCCACTGAGCTCCAGTCTGGGCAACAAAGCGAGACCCAGTCTCTAAACAAACAACAAAAAGAATGCACAGCAATTCTAATGTATATGCACCAAACAAAAAAGCTATAAAATACATGAGGCAGTAACTGATAGCTATAAAAAGAGAAACAGAAAAATCCACAATCATAGTTAGAGACTTCAACACCTCTCTCAACAATGAAAACTAGACCGAATGCTGTCAAGCATATAGAAGAACTCAAAAACACCTTTAACTAGCAAGATCTACGGGAGAACATTTATAGAGCACCAGCAACAGTGCCCATGGAACATACACCAAGGCAGACCACATCCTTAGCAAGAAAACAAACTTCGAGAAGCTTAGAATTAAATCTGTGTGATTTTAATCAATACAGATCAAACTAGAAATCAATGAAAGGAAGGTAACAGGAAAATCTCTAAACACTTGGAAACTAAATAACACACTTTTAAATAATCCATAGGCAAAACTCTGGTTTATCTTCAGATTGTATGACTCTTTTGCCTTTTATTAAATAATCCACAGAGCAAAGAGAAAATCTTCAGGGAAATAAAAAAACAAAAATCCACAGGAGCTGGGCTTCGTGGCTCATACCTATAATCACAGCACTTGGGTAGGCCAAGACAGACGGATTGCTAAAGCTCCTGAGTTTGAGACCAACCTGGGCAATATAGTGAGAGTCTCTCTGTATAAAAAATACAAAAAATCAGCCAGCCTTGGTGGTATGCACCTATATTGCCCCAGCTACTTGGGAGGCTGAGGTGGGAAGACTGCTTGAGGCTGGGAGTTTGAGATCAGCCTGGGTGACAGAGCAAGAGTCTGTCTTACAGAAAATTTTAAAAATTAACCGGGTGTGTTGGTGTGCACCTGTAATCCCAGCTACAAAGGAGGCTGAAGCAAGATGAATGCTTCAGTCCAGGAGGCTGAGGCTGCAGTGAGGTATGATTGCACCACTCACTCCAGCCTGGGTGAGAGTGAGACCCTGTCTCAAAAAGGGGGAAAATATTCAAATCAATAATCTCAGCTCCCATTTCAAGAATGTAGATGGAAAAAAACAGCAAAATAAACCACAAGTAAGCAGAAAGAAAGAAATTATAAGAGCAGAAAGCCCAATGAAATCAAAAACAGAAAGCCAATAGAGAAAAATCAGTAAAACTAAGAACTGGTATTTTGAAAAGATCAATAAATTGACAAACCTCTAGCAAAACAAACAATGAAACAATGAAGTCACAAACTTCCAGTTACAGAAATGAAACTTCCAGTATCACTACGGATTCTGCAGACATCAAAAGGACAATTAGGAAAACTTCAAACAGTTGTACACACATAAAATTGACAACTTAGACGAAATGGACCAGTTCCTAGAAATATGCAATCCACCAAAACTGACTGAAGAGCAGAAAATCTGACCAGACCTACATGGCAAGGAGATTGAGTCAGTAACCAAAAATCTCCCAAGACCAAAAAGCCCAGGACACAGCTGAGCCTAGCAGCTCATGCCTGTAACCTCCACCACTTAGGGAGGCAGGGGTGGGAGGATCGCTTAAGCCCAGGAGTTTGAGACCTGCCTGGGCAATATATTGAGGAGACCCTGTTCTCTCCCCGCCCCCCCCCCCCAAAAAAAAGAGAGAGAAAAGAAAAGCACAGCAGCACAGGAGCAGATGGCTTCATTGGTGAATTCTACTAAAGCATTTAAAAGAAGAACACTAATTCTTCTCAAACTCTTACAAAATGTTTAAGAGAAGGAAACATTTCCTAATTCATTCTGTGAGGCCAATATTACCCTGATAACAAAACTAGATAAAGACACAAGAAAAGGAAGCTATCAACCGATGTATTTTATGAATATTGATGCAAAAATCCTCGGCAAAACAAGTTCAGCGACACACTGAAGGGATTACACAGCAAGGCCCAGGCGTGGTGGCTCACGCCTGTAATCCCAGCACTTGGGAGGCTGAGGTGGGTGGATCACCTGAGGTCAGGAGCTTGAGACAACATGGCAAAACCTCATCTCTACTACAAATACAAAAATTAGCCAGATGTGGTAGTACACGCCTGAAATCCCGGCTACTTGTGAGGCTGAGGCGGGAGAATTGTTTGAATCCGGGAGGCGGAGGTGGCAGTGAGCCGAGATGGCGTCACTGTACTCTAGCCTGGGCAACAAGAGAGAAACTCTTTTTTATTAATTTTTTTTTTTTTTTTTTAGAGAGAAAAGGAGAAAGAAAGAAACAGCAAAAGAAAGAAAAAAAAGAATGAAGGAGAGAAAGAAAGAGGACGAGAAAGAGGGAGAGAGAATGGGATTCTTGTTTTATTGCTCAGGCTAGAATGCAGTCTAAAAATGGGTATTAAAAACCTCTTTTATGCCAATAATTGTGCTTAACAACGGAGACAGGAAGGAATTGGGGATGAAAATAACAAATAAGCAGCCAACCAATATTTTATTTAAACCTGTGAAATGCTATGCAATTGCTGAGGAGTGATTTACTTCCAATTATGTGGTCACTTTTAAAATAGGTATAATGTGATACTGAGAAAAATGTAT